>CAJNDV010022780.1:80804-166514 GCA_905221635.1 Symbiodinium sp. CCMP2456
TTCTCTCTCTCTCTCTCTATGTATACTTCTATTGTTCCTGCTTGTCATGTCAATGTTGAGCTTCGCGCTGATCTTGCTAGTGGTTATTAAGGATGCTGCTGCTATACTGGCCTGAGAAATTGGAGCCGGGTTTAGGAGTATGGCCAGACAGGGACGGTGACTGATGAGGGAATACAGTTACTTACCACAGTTTGGCAAACTACTATAACTGAAGCCTAAATAGTTACCTCTATTATTCCTCAGGCTTTCTTGTCATAGAATCATACTATACAGGTGCCCAAAACCCTATTCTACTTATGACGGCCCCTGAATTGCAGGTCTGCAGGTTACCAAGATCCCTGCCAGCTTGAGGATCTCCTCGTCAGCCATGCCGGTGACCTGAAGCATGCGCTTCATCCTAGTCATGAGGTGTAGGGTTTAGGGCCTCAATGTAATCATCACTACTAATTGTGAAACAATCAACATCAACCTGTTCGAGCTCAGCTTCCTTGTCGCATTGCCAACCCCACCAGCAACAACAACAGCAGTGTCAACATATGCCCGCAGGATAATCACCAGGCGACTCTCAGTGAGTCCCCTATCGAATGCACCCCACATCCTGGACCCTAAAACCCAATCTAAACCGGTCAGTGCAAGCCGGAAGCTCACAACACCATCGGAAGCTTCATCTTACGCCCTTAAGCCGGTTTGCCTAAGTCACCCTAACTCGAACTTAAATTCCTCACCCTGAACTGTGAAAAATTCTCCCTCCCTGCCGCACCTTTTCCGGAGGCAGCACAGGCTCAAACCTTGCGGCGAAGAAGGGCTCTAAGATACTTGGGGGCTGAGGGAATATAGAGCCTTCATATGCTTAGGGTTTAGGGTTCAATGATTCTCTGCATTCAGCTTCAGGTTTAGGATTCAGGACTTAACATGTAACTGGACTTTTCTGTTCAGCTTAGGGTTTTGGATTCCAGGCTTAAAAAATGACTGGATTTTTTCTATTCAGCTTCGGGTTTAGGATCCAAGGCATATAACATAATTGCTCTGTTCAGCTTATGGTTTTGGATTCAGGGCTTAATAGAAGACTGGGCTGTTTCTATTCAGCTTCGGGTTTAGGATTCAGTGCTTAGTATATACCTGGATTGTTTCTATTCAGCTTAGGGTTTTGGATTCTTGGCTTAGTATATAACTGGATTTTTTCTATTCAGGCTTTCATCGTGCGGTTTAGTGGCAACAGCTGACAATGGAATCCCAGCTAGATGCACTCCTTTCTTTAGGTTCAAACATTATGCAGGGGACAAGTTCCAGGATAAGCAGAACACCCAAAGATGTCGTTCCGAAACTCCATGTTTGCATCTATTTGCAGAAGCCTGCAACAACCTTCGAGATCTAACAGTGACATCAAAGGCAAAGTACAGATATTACAACCCTCAACTACCGACCATCAACCCACAAGACCTCCCCAACCGGATGCCACAAATGCCTGATCCTGACATGGCTGCATCCTATAGCCAAACCCTCACACGGAACCCCCTGACCCCTTCTCGAAACTCGAGCTCAAAAAAACGCTGAAACCCGGTAAAACAAAACAGTTCAATCCTCCAAACCCCAAGACCCTGAGACCTATACATCCGGACACGAAACCCTACACCCATCTTGAACACCTCTAGTACTACATCTGAAGATCAGAAGATCAAGCTTAAATGAAGCTCTAAGCCCCAAAACAACTAAAACACCACGCCCTTAAAACTAAACCCTATGACCAGCCAAGCCTCAGTTAACAGAGCAAAGAGGGTCCAACAGGAATCAGAATCCAAAACCTGTGATTGTCATAGTCTTTTGGAACCTAACAATCAGATTCCATTCCTGTAGGGTTCCAACATTACTACAGATACTTTCAGGCCAACATCTATAGCATACAGGTACATGGGCCGCTGGGAAAATCCATAGCAACACAGAAGGCCATCTAGGCATAAACCTCTAACCCCAAACCCCTTCGCACCGAATACCCTAAACCCTACGCCCTCAGCTACAGCCCTAAACCCTACACTTGACTTACACTCCCAGACCCTAAACCCCTGAAGCCCTGAAGCCCTACACCCAGAGCTCCCGAGATCGGGGCTGATCGGTGTGGAGAAAGTGGAGCAAAGCTTCCAGGGCCTTGGCTAGAAGCAGGACTGTCTGCCCCGGGAAGAATTGAAAGTTCGGGTCTTGTTTATACACTTTAACTTTAGGGCCCTTTAGGGTTTAAACGCGTTTAGGCTTTAAAATTGAAGAAAGAAGTATACGGGTCACTTTTGATCCGCCGGGGCAGGAATTAAGTATTAATTTATTAAGTATCCCAAGCCCGGATAGTGTATACTTTGGCCTTGCCGGACTTCCTAGTTTGGTAGGTCAGCGTGTCCTATTTAGCCCGTAGGTTAGGGATGAAGCGTGGGCAATGGGGTTCAGCGAGTACAGAGGGGTGGGGACATTTGGATTAGAGGTTCTGGGCTTATAATTAAGCCTTAACCCTAAAACCTCTAAGACTCTAACCCTGAAGCCCTAAACCCTAAAACCTCTAAGACTCTAACCCTGAAGCCCTAAAACCCTAAAACCTCTAAACCTAAACTAAGGGCTCTCAGAGAGGATGCGCAGGGTTTGAGGGTTGGGGGCTCATAGAGTTTTTGGGCTCACCGGGTTTAGGGATTCGAGGTTTCAGGTGAATGAGGCTTATGTGCTCTCTGTTGAGGAATAGAGAGGCTGATGGTGTTATGGATTCCGGGAGTGCAAGGTTCGGTGACTTTGGAGTTTAAGATTTGGGAATCTACGGGGTTCAGGCCTTACAGTTTCAGGTCTACATATATAGTATCCCTTGTAGTTCCTTTTTTTGGTTAAGCCAGTTCTATATTCAGGATCCTATCAGAGAACCCCAAAGAGGAACTACAATGGAGACTATAGGTAGGATTTTGAGTTCGAAGGCTAGGGGTGCGGCTGTCAGTAGTGACTGTGATAGGAAGTTGAGTTCGTAACAACTACCCTCTTGATACATGCCCGTTTTTTCTAAACGCACGTCAGTGTATCCTCAGAGGAAGGGTACCTGAGCCCTGCAGCGAGCGCAACAAACTATCGGCAGGCTAGACTGCAGGGCGTAGGAAGGCACATAGACACCGGCTACTACTAGGCCTAGAAGTATCCGCCTTACGTGGTTTGCTCCTGAACCCTACGGCTCTACGAGTCTTGAACCGTAAACGCAGAAGCCCAGACTAAGTATGTGAGAACAAGAACCCAACACCAACACCCTCGATTTTTGTTGGCATAGATCAGGTTTGGCGTTTAGGAGTACGGCTTACGGTCTAAATTAGGGCTGGAAGTGCAGATTATAAGGATTTAAGTCAGGCCAGAATTGATCAACAAAAGACGACAGTAGGGCTAAGGGCAAGCCGGAAAACCTGAACCCAATTCCCTGGATCGTACCATTTTGAACTTAACTTCGCTTCACGGCGGTCTCGGCAGCTTTGGTCTGTTGTGTATGTACACCACCAACGAGGTCGGCAAGGCCCTGGCTGTATGTATAAGAACCTCAAAGACATGGCATCGCAATCATCTCCCGCCTAGACCAACCACGGCACCTTCTCAAAACATGGAACTCTAAACCCCTAAACTCTTTTCTTCTAGGTTCTAGGTGCCACACTATAGAGTCACTGCAATTCAATGGTCGCTCTAAAGACATCTCCCAGAACAGCTTCGAAGCAAAGACAGAGGCCTTGCGCACCCCTCTCAGCACTGCCCCCGGAACATGGAGGGATCGCTTGGGGTGACCGTGAGGTCTATGCGCCCTGAAATACCCAATCTATAGATTTACCGTAGCCGCCAACTCAACTCCTAGCAGGAAACCCAAGGCCCTAATTCAGCGTCTTGAAGCCTCGATGCATACTTGAAGGATCACGGGACTTCGTAAGTAAGGTTATAAGTCCCCTATATTGGGTTTATAAATATAGTTACCTGAGTTATAACCCTACTTACTAAGCCCCATGATCCTTTAAGTACTGGACATGCGATTTGGGTCTGCAGGTGAGTTCGAGGTTAAGGGCTTATAGTGCTTTCTCACGCTTTGGGAAGACTGACAATTGCCAAACATGTGTTTTCCGGAAAGCGCTGGGTGCTTCCACGGCTTCTATCGAAATCCACGGGCAGCTCACGGGCAACTGACTTGCCAAATGCTGTAGCACTTGGAAACATCTTAACCATGACGATTGACATGCAGGGTGTTTTTCAGCAACACGGCTCCTTTTCAGCAAGCACTTAAGGGTAGAAGCATGCAGACAGATCCGACCACGACTAGCCTCCAGCTTGTGTGTTTTCCCGAAGGAGAGAAATACTTCAACTTCAGTTTTGAACAAGACACCTGCTATGCCCACACAGGACGAAGAAAGCCCAAAGCCAAACACAACAATTAAGGTACAATAACCAGAGTCCAACGCGAACCAGACGGTCACCAATACAGCGATCTTCTGTCCGGATCCCTCCGAGGCGGGAGGTGCAAGCTACGGGCTTCAACTTGGTCTTCGGAGGACCCAGCAGACTAGTCTTCTGTTTGTTGTTGTGGGCTTGCTGACGGTTATTTCCCTAAGGGACAATATACCTATACAGCTTTGACTCTCAAGTACCTATACAGGAAGGCCCTAAAGGCCAAAGTACCTAACATGCCAAATAAACTACTTGACTCAATAAACAAACAAGGATCCTTAGGGCACCCTAGGATGTAAGGTTTAGTCGTTTAGGGTTTAGAGTTTAGAGTGAATGGCTGGTCTTAGGCTCTCCGTTCTAGGCTATAAGTTTACGCAAAGGAAGCTGACAGCTATATTATCTCACTACATACCTAAACCCTAACCGCCCTAAACGCAAACTGATAACTGTTAACTCCTATTTCGCAAGAACCCTGCCCTAAACCCTAAACCCGAAACCTAACTGTTAACTCCTATTCCGCAAGAACCCTGCCCTAAACCTTAAACCCGAAACCCTGGATTCATGGCGCGGCTGCCCGAAAAGCTCCCTAAACCCTAAACCCGGCTGCCCTAGAAGCTCCTAATTCTAGAACCCTCAAGACGAGAACCTTGAAGTTCTCAGCCGCCGACTTCAGAGTTCAAGGGCTGAGAGGGTTTAGGGTTTTAGGAGTTATAGGCTTTAGGGCTTTAGGGTTTTAGGGCTTTAGGCTTTTATGGTTTTAGGGTTTAGGATTTATAGGGTTTAGGGTTTTAGGGTTTAGCGCTTTAGGTTTTTAGGGTTTTAGGGTTTAGGGTCTTGGGGTTTAGGGTTTTCAGTCTTAAGTTTCGGCTTGGGCTCCTTCAACCATCTTTCCAGGCTTCTGCAACTGGATGAGGGCTTGAGCCCACTTTAGGGTTTAGGGTTTAGGGTTTAGGGTTTAGGGTTTCGGGTTACCTATCCTTGAACTCTAAAAAGGGTATCTTCCTGCCCCTAAACCCCGAAAACATCTTCCCATCCCTAAACCCGAAACCTCGCTCTCCCTCAACCCTACCTATAGTCTCCATTGTAGGTCCTTTCTTTTTGGGGATACCTTATAAAAGCCTTAATATACAATTGGTTAAACCAAAAAAGGAACTACAATGGAGACTACAGGTAGTCTTGAATCCCTTCAGTCACGGCTCCCTCAACCCGACTCCCTCAACCTCAGCCCTGAGACGCTAAACCCTAAACATCCCTAAACCCTAAACCCTCCATCTATAAAGCTCATGCATCTCTCGCCTGTGTCACCCCTGATAGGTTCAGGGCTTAGGGACAGAAGCCCAAATACTTGCCAATGTTTTTCCTTGCAGTTCCTTGGTATAATTAGAGTATGTTCTATCCCCCAAACCCAATTCTAGCTACTAAGCCCAGGCCGCGTTCTTTAGCTCACCTTTCACGCGGACTCCTTCGCCTTGGGCAAAATTTTTGAGAGCTCCCCCTCTTTGTGCATCCTCGGCGGAGTTTAGGGTTAAGGGCTTGGGTGTTAGGGCTTGGGGTTTAGAGTTTGGGGTTTATGGTTGGGGCTCAGGTTTAGGGTTTATTTGCATCCTCTGCTGTGGGTTTGCACTCATGTGCAATCCAGGTGGCTGGTTTGTGGAAGGGTGTCCGTAAATCTGCAAGGGTTCTACGACAGAGCATTGCAAGGTCTCTGCAGGCTCTACATACCTGTATCGTAAATATATGTATGCATGAGTGTGTCTGTATATATATATATATAATATATATATATATATATATATATATATTTGTTTATATACAGACACACACACATATAAGCTTATATTTCCATGTGCATACGCACTTTTACTTTTGTAGGAAGCCCTTGGAGGACAAAGCATAAAGTGTATGGCTACATGGACCCTGAGAATAGTAATGTTGGAAGTAGCTCATGGACGTTGTACGATGTCTCTACTTGTGTAAGGACATAGATTGGGCGTTCCGAAGATTCGCATGTCCTTTTTGGGGTTCCTCTAAATAGTTGTTTCGAAGGGTCTATACTTGGCTGCCTATGCCCGAAAACTTGGTAAAGTGTTGAATGAGTTTTGACGAAAGGTCTGAGAACGAATCAGACATGTAAGACAACCGGAGTCTCTATTTCTGGGTGCAGGGACTCAGAGATTATGCTCCGGCTTCGGGTCAGCCTAGAGTCTAGCACTTTACGTTTGAGATTTGCATCTTCCTCAGAAGTGCGATTTCAGGAGTATCGAGAGTCAAACAGTAAGCCAAGCATCTGCATGACAATGTCGCAACCGCCAATGAACTCGGCGTCCACATACCTTCCGGCTCGAGTGTTGAAAGGGCTGGTAAAGGAAGTCTCGGAGTTTGATGACTATGATTGTTATGCGAACCCCTGAACCCCTGAATCCCAAAAATGTTGGCACACTGCATGCCTGAAACTGCACCAAGGGGCAGCTGCGGGATCGTAGGCCAATCTGAGAACTTCTTGACGCCTTCGCGCACCTCTGCCATGGCTCACTTCAGGCTTCGGAGTTCCCTTCAGCCCGAACCGCAAAACCCTAAAACCCAAAAGACCCCTAAACTCCGAAGCTTGAACATCTTAATCTAACTTCAAACCGCAAGAGGATTTGGAGTTTCAGCTCCGTGGAGATGAGAACTCATGGATGAAGTGCTCTCTATAAAGCGTCTTACACTGCCTACTGCGCATGTACTGCTGTTCTGCATCGTCTAGAACCTGGACTTGGGATCATAGGGCTTTGGCTGTTGGGCTCTTCAGAAAATCGGACATCTTGTATGCCTTATTCGCAAAGAAAACCCTTGCAAAACACGTATTAAAAAACAAAAAAACATGCTAGATAATCCTTTCAAAGGCCATAATCAAATCCGGTCGGAGAACATTACACAAATTTTGCTTGACGGAATTCAAGCACCAGCAGGAAGGCGAGGACGAATGCTTTTACGATGCAGCCCGAAACCCGCCCGGCCCAGATTCCTGAACCACGGTTCCTACAAGCACCACAGCATCATGAAAGGTGTGAGTGTCTATGTCTAATACCACCTCATTGACGATTCGGTTGACTACGCAAGCAAACGTTACAACCACTAACCTTCTTACTGAATCCCTGATCCCTCGATCAAGTAGACCTTCAAGCCTTAAAACCTTGAGCGCTGAAGCATTAAGTATTCGATCCCTCAAGTAGACTTTCAAGCCCAAACAAAAAGTACAAAGCCCTAAACCCTGAAACCCTAAACCCTAATATTCTAAAGCCCTAAACCCGAAAACCCTAAACCTCAAAGCCCTAAACCCCAACACCCAAAACCCTGAAAAGTCCTGTGACCCCTCCGCCCCGAGCCTCGGGATATTTCAGCACGTCAACATAGGCGTAGTCAGAGAAGCCCTCATCTGCCAGCGCCTGTGCAACCTCCGCTCGGGTGTAGGGCTACGGGTTTAGGGCTTATAGGTTTTACGGCTTGGGGTTTAGGGTTTAGGGGTTTAGTTAGGGTTTAGGGTTTAGGGCTTAGGGTTTAGGGCTTATAGGGTTTTGGGATTTAGGGTTGTGGGGTTTAGGGTTTAGGGTTGGGGTTCCGCAGCTCCGGATCGAGCAGATTTACAGTAAGGTTACATTCACGATCTAGACATAATACCCACACACCCTCGATTCGCACAACATTGGAAAATACAAAATTTCATGTCAACGATTCTCATTTACAACTGCTCTTCATTCCCACAATACAAAGCCGAATCTCCTATCCTCAGAATGACTCACTCATGATAACTCAGTAAGGCCGAAACCCTGAGGCCGAAACCCTGAGGCCGAAACCCTAAACCCGAAACTATAGGGCCGAAACCCTAAGGCCGAACTAGGGCCAGGGCCGAAACCCTAGGGTTTGCAAGTGGTAACGATCGGTAGCTGCTTCTGGACGAGCTGGCGGATGCGAACAGTCTGAGCAGCCGTAGGGTAGTATGGCTCGGACTAAGCGGAGCGTCTAAACCCTGGGCAGCCCATCGGCCTGTTTTCGATCTGCAAATGTCAGCTGCGTAGCACGACGTACCTGGAAAGAGACAGGAGAGCTCAGAGTTCTCAGAACTTGCATGGTCCCCGCCTCCTTCCTTAAGCTTCCCCAGAAAGGATTGTTTCAAAGCTCTTCTGGCTTTGATGCTGCTTGATCACTCCCCTGATCTTTAAAACCCCCGACTCTGGATTTCTTCACGGACTGCTCAAGACGCTGCAGTCCCATCTCCTTCCTCCGCCGTGCCGACATCATCGACTCGTCCTCCACCAGTCTCCATCGATGTCCCATCTTGTAGTACAGGTCGTACTCTCTCTGGCCTCCACTCTTTGTCAGAGTGTTAGCCAACTGAGCTTCGCTGTGCACCCAGCGCATCTCTACCTTGGTGTTGCTTTGTGATTCTTTCAACGCCAGCAACTCGATTGATGTTCTCTTCTCGGCCCCTTTGATCACCAAGACCTCGGTCTCCAGCTTGTCATACACATTCCGGCTGTCCGTAACTACGCATCCACGGATGCGCTCTACTGCTTCGTCCGGCCTATGCAGATTTGGCTTTCCAAACATCATCTCACTCCACTGGAACCTTGTGGAGTACAGATTGTCCTCTCCATTCACTGCTGCCTGGGCTTCTGAAGACCCTGGTGATCGGCAGCTTCGGTCGATCTTCTGCGAGTGCCATGTCACAGGTGTGACGTCGCATACCTCACCCTTCAGGATCTTTGCGTCCGTTGCTCCCACAAAGATCCCTTGAGTGGAACCGCCGTCAGGGCGATTCCCGTTGGCCGCGTCCACCCATGCCACAAACATGATCTCCGTCTCCGGGGAGAAGTTGTGAACTTTCATGCGGTAGCTCTGCTTCGTCTTTGCGTGGTTCAACAGGATTTTTGAACGGATGATCGTGTCGACGGTGCTCTTCGTTACCTCAGACAAGAGTAGCCCTACTTCTGCCGCAAGGTACGGTGCGACTTGCTGGGCGTGCCAGCTGAGGCCTCCTAACAAGGCACGCAGTTGAGACTTCTCTCTCTCGCTCGTGGGTTCCTCTCGGTTCTTACGGCGACTAGCGTTTACGCCAATCTCACTCAGGTTCTCCAAGTAGTTAGGCTGAGACAACTCGAACCCACCCTCAACTTGTTCCACAACCACCCCGCACTGAGTAAACTTGCCCTGCTCCCAGTCACCCCATTTGAAACGATCCTTGATGGCCTGAAGCTTTGCCTCCCACAACGGGTCCCCGCTTTTTCCTCCAAACAGGAAGTCATCAACATGTCCACTGATCAAGCCTCGAAGTTCTCCCTTTTCACGAAGTGCCCAACAGCAAGAGTCCGACCATAGGCGCTCGAATCCAAGTTCCCTCAAGAATTCATCCACTGAACGAAACCATTCAAGAGGAGCGTCCACCAACCCGTAACAGGCCTTCTGGACCTTGGTAATGCTTCCAGTCGGTACACCAAGTGCGGCGCAGATCTCTGGACAAGGGATGCAATACAACTGATCAGGATAGGTTCGTGACTGAAGGAAAGCTCCAGTCACGTCCCCCTTCTGCACCTGCCATCGCTTCCATCCAGCCATCTGTAAGAGAAGTTGGCGAGTCTGACGGGTCATTACGGGAGAGGTGGTCGAGCGGTGCTCGTAGCCCCCGTCTTGGTAGCCAAGAAGCACTGCACGTGCCTTTGCCTTCCGCTTCCCGTCTTCGCGAAGCTTCCAGGTGAGTATCCACCTCATATTGATGGCTTGACTGCGATCCGGTTTGAGGTGCTCCGGGAGGATCTCGAAGGCTTTTGAAGCAACAAATTTTTTGACCTCGATGGCTTTTGCTCCGCGGAACTGTTCAAGATCTTGCGCAGACATGCGCTTTTCCGATAGTTCAACTGCCCGTCGGCGCATGCTCCCAACGAAGTAGCTTCCTAAGTTGTTCCATGCCTTCTCCTGACCGCGACGGCTCTCTGGGAGAGCTATCTCGATAGCCACCGCCGCCTTGTCGTCTCACCAGTAGGAGCACTGCTGCTCTGGCCACGCCTCGTCCTTGATGTCGCTCCACCAAGCTGTGGCCTCCATGGCTGCCGGTCCTTTGCTGGAACTGCCCCGAGTGGGGCCTCGGGACCGCGAGCGCTCGCGGTTCTCCTCTGTCCCGGCGGTCTCGTCCGGGTTGTGCTCCATGTCCACGTCCGGCCCTGGAGCTTGGTCTCCTCCCGGCCGTTTGCTTCGCACTCGGTAGCGCGTTGGCTGCAGTTCCTCTTCGGGCCTTTGGGCCCTTTGCCACTCGGCAGTCTCCGGGACTTCCTTGGAGATGTCCTCGAACCTGTTGCCTCCGATCTGCTCGGAGACGGTGTGGAACGTCCATGGGGCCTGTTGCTCACTGGGCTCGGCAATTGCCTCCAAGAGTTCTTCCCTCTCCGTAGCACGTCGTAGCTGTTCAGGACTGCACTTTAGCAGGCTCCGGCCTTTCACAAGCCAGACAGCTCCTCCTGGCCGGAGATTCCCAGACTCGTCACGCCTCGTCTCGGTTGCCAGGATTCTGGCAGGTCCCAAAAACCTTCCGTGCTTCCCTCCAGGTTGGCGCCGCCCCTTCTGGGCGTCTTGGCACCGCCAGTAGAAAACCAATTCTCCCGGCTGGTAGTCGTAGCAGGGACGGTGGCGGGAATGCTTAGCCCGCAGGATTCTCTGTTGAGCTTGCCATTCACACAAAGCCTTCTCGGCCTCACTTCGTAGCTTGACTGCCCTAGCGAACTCGCCTTCACTGTTTTCGCACAGGATATCTCTGGGAAGGGCGTGGCACGCGGGTATGTACCGGCCCGTTTCATCCGGTGCTTGGCCTAAAACATGCTGTGCCGGTGAAAAACCCCTGATGATTTCTTTGTTGTTAAAGGCCGTAGTAGCCTCGGACAACAAGGTTTCCACAGAAAGTTCCGGGTCATGCATGCTCAGCTTCTGCATTACATCCTTAGTACCTCCTACGGCATTCTCACACGCAGCAATCTTCCAGTGAGCCTCTCCGGGGATGATGTCCAGCAGTATGCCATGGCGGTCGCACCAATCCTCCAATGCTTGACTTCTGAAGGCTCCTGCTGGGTCGAGCCTCAAACACTTCGGGTATCCGAAGTACTGCACCCATCCCTCTTGGAGGTAGTGAATACACTGTTGAGCATTCGGGGCCTGTCGCGGTCCTTTAGTGATAATCCTAGTGGTTCGGTATCTGGAGCCCTCATCAATGATCAACATGAAGTACACATGTTCCTCGGTTTCGGGATGAACCCAGTGCCCAATGTCGGCACTGATTGTCGTGAGTTTTGGGGGCAGAGGCTCCAGCGAGGCTAAGTTCCTGTTCTGAGGCTTTCGTTTTTCTTGACACACCGGGCACGAGAAATCCTCAGCAAGTTTCAGGGTCCTTTCATCGACTCCCCTACGTCTTAAAGCTTGGACCATGTGTTTGGGGTGACTATGACCAGTAGCACAATGAAGCAAGTACAATTGACGCTTGATACGTTCATCCTGGCGGCTAGTCCTAGCTTCAGGCTCTCGGTGTTCAGCAGGGTACGCAGTTTCGGGGCTGTTCGGGATCGGGAACCCCAACTCCTTCAATCGATCTCTTTCATCCCTACTCAAATGCTGAAAGCCTCGACTCACGAAGACCGTCAAGACCCACCTATTCCCCTGCCAAGCACAAGTGCCATGCCAAGCCTTAGGTGAGAAGACCACGGGTTGCATCTGAATGTCAATCTCACAACCCTCAACACTTTCCCCTTGACCATTCGTCCGAACTGAAATCCGGCCCTTCCTCCCACACAAAGACTCCTTGCCCTCAATCCACAAGCCCCCTCCCTGATACGATCCGAATCCCACACTTGCGTTGGGGTGCTCTGGGTCGTTGTTGCAGTCACGGTGTATCGGAAGGCAGCTTCCGTGGTTCAGCGCGAAAGAGCTCCATTGGAGGTGTTTTGGGAGAAGGGCACGCAGTGTTCGATTAATGCATCTACAGAGTTCGGGGAGCTTGTCCGTTCTGTTGGTAACCCCATATTGGTTTCCATAAGCATACGCTCCAAACAACGAGTAGTCGCCTGACGTCTGTTGGTTCCTACGGGAACTACCGGTGTTTTGGAGGGGATGCGCTTCAAGGATAGTCTGGACACTGCTCAAGGTGGCAGGCTTGCTGTTGTTGTTGGCTTGCTTGGCTTGGGTTTCAAGGTTCTGGGCCTGGCTCTGGCTTAAGTATCCACTCTCAGTCTCTTCTGTCTGTGGCTTCTGAACCAGGCAACTTCCACACTCCTTGCCGGGTGTGAGCGTGGCGCATGAGCAGCACAGACCCAGTCCGAACTTCGGGTGAAGGCACGAACTACCTGTACATTCCTGAACCACACCTCTGAAATCCTGTTCCTGCCTTAAAGCCTCATACACCAACCTGCAGAATTCCGGGGTGTACCTGCCTGAGTTTCGGGCGTTGGGTCCTTCGCACTTAGCATGCTTGTAGCTAGTCACACACCTACATGGCCTGTGCATGCGTTCTGACAACCGGGCATGGGACGTCACCAATCGCCATCCTTTCTGCATCAACTGGCCATCATCACCACGAAGACCAACAGAACATCCCTTCACCACACAAGTGTGAAGCCCCATGTGCAACCGAAGATGTTGAAGGACTGGGAGCCTCCAGGCCTCAGACCTTTCTGCAAGCTCCACGGTGACATGTATCCCCAACTGCACACAAACTTTCACAATCTCAACAGTGCTCTCGTAGATCCTGTTCGCCACGGCTCTCTTAGCCTTCAAGTCTTGAATTTGCGCGGGAGTGCGCTGGTTGATGCTTTGCAAGGGCGAGTAGGGTCCGCATGGGGGTGACAACCAAACATGCTTAGGCTTCAGGGCCCTAACCTGTTCAAGGGTAACTGCTAAGCCCCCCGGGGAAGAAAGGTCATGCCCGCACCACAACGAGCATCTACAGGCGCTGTCACTTCGGCCCGTCCTGGTCTGGAAAGTTTTGCTCAAGAGGCTGTCTGGTTCACACATCACTTCAAGCAGCTCCATGCGGTGTTCCCCTAGAAGACCCTCAAACATTGAAGGAACCAGATCCCTGGCCTTATGTTCAATCACCCTTGACGCCTGAAGACTCAATTGCTGTCCTTGTGGGTCATCTCGGCGTCGGCTCGGGCCACCACCTTCCGCGGCATCTCGGTCTTGTCCTCCTTCATCGCTTTCACTTCGGTGACCAACTGCGCCACGAGCGTTGTGAGGTTCGCCACCGCCTGGTCCGTTGAGCTCGAACTCGAAGTCGTCGCCCCGCGCTCCTCGGCCTCCTCCCTCGGGTAGCCGGCCTCGGTTGGAATCTTCGTGCTCTTCTTGGCCTTCGCCTTGGGCACAATCTTCACATCCGTGCCCACATTCTCGTTCATTGCGTAGTCCCGTGTCCACCGGATGAAGCGCTTCAGGTAGATCGACACGTCGCCCTCCATCTCCGTCTGTCGGGCCCACTCCACATACTTGTGCTCGGTCTCTAGCACATCGCGGTAGGTCCTCGAGGCAAACTTCCCGAAGCCCATGAGGTCGGCCCCCATCGGCGTGGTGCGCTCCAAGATCTTCGCCATGGTCTTGCGCTGCAGGGTGCCGATCGTGTCGTTCGACGTGGCAAGGACCTGGTACTCGTCGGCCACGTACTTGATCAAGTCGGCTTTCTTCCGACTGGCTTTGTTGAGCTCGGTCGTGGCAATCTGCAGCGGCGTCCGCTCCTTGGTCGCCTTGAGGGCAGGCATTTCCCCCCGGTCCATCAAGTCCTGGATCCTCTGCTTGAGCTCCAGCTTGCCCCACGTCTCGGGTGGTTCCTCCCCGTAGGCACGCAAGTGCAGGACAAGGTCGGGTTTGCTCATGCTGTCCATGGCGACGGCGCGAATCACAGCTGGGTACTACACGGGCCCTAGGTTCTGAGCCGGGAGTGCTGCCATCTTCGCCAGCTGGTCGATATTCTCCATGATTGCACTTCGGTCTCACTGCACTGGCTCCCCGGCTGCAACATCCACTCGCGCATTCCGATCTGAAATCCAAAGTTTCTAACCCCCTAGAACTACCAACACTGCGGTTATCACTAGCATTCCCCTTAGAGTGATCAACGGCAGCACTGGTGTCTATGCTCCCTGAAAAAGTCTGCACGTCCTTCCTTTTCCCGTCAGGGTCAGGATCAGGAAGGAGATGTCCCTAGCGCCTGAGATAGGCGGAAAGACCCGGGACCTCTCGCTCGGCTGTTTCAGCCTGAGCCATCCAGTCCTCGGTCAAAGGCAGCAGCTGGTGACCTGACTGGCCTCGAGTGAGGCGCAGGATTCGCTTGTCATCGAGGGCCCGAAAAACCGCTAAATCATCACGAAAGTCGATGATGGCCCCCAGCCGCCTCAAAGCCTCTACACTAAGCAAAATCGGTGACTGCCCTTTGTCAAGAGTATGTATGCTCAGCTCACCGGGCAGTCCATTCGCTGACACTTCCAGCTTCGCCGTGCTCATGCAGCGATTCTCGGTGCTGTTCCCGAAGGAGAACGTGGGCGGGTTCACGGAGTTGATCTCTTTGATCTTGGTCGCCCTGTGTTTGCGGCGATTCTGTTCCATCACTGCTTCGAGGGCTGCTAAGCTCCCGATTGTCTGGGTGGCCCCGCCGTCGATGACACACATGCCCTGCCGAACAGCCTCCTGGGTGGTCAAGAGGTTCTCCGCGGTCTCCGTGGCGAGGGCCGTCTGGACGTAGCCGGCGTAGCCATCCTGGGTGATCATGAAGTTCTCCGCGGTCTCCGCGGCAAAGGTCGTCTGGACATAGCCGGCGTAGCTATCCTCCAAGTGCTCTGCTAGGCATACGAAAGGTGCTTGCTCATTGGAGCCGCTGCTGCCGCGCCTGGGCTGCAGTCCCCACGGGTTTGTTGGGGCAGTTCGCCGCCCTGTGGCCCCGTTGTCCACATCGCAAACAGTCCAGGTTGGAGTCGTCCCGGGGCCGGTTGTTGAAGCCGCCGGAGCCTCGGGAGTAGCCGTGACCACCTTGGTAGTACTTGCGATTCTGCTTCACGACCTTCTGTTTATGCCTGGCTTCCTTTAAGGTCCTTTTGGCCTCGTACATCGTGGCCAACGCCTCCTGAGCCTGGCCCTCGGCATCCGTGATGAGGGCGATCTCCTCGGCATTGAGTCCCTCCGCCTCGAGCTCCTCTAAGGTGTAGCCGCCCGCGGTGTCTTCGAAGTCCTCATCGTTCCCGTCGTTCGCCTCACCCATGTAGCTCTGGTACCGCCGACTGTCTCGCTTCTTCGTTTCACCCTCGGGGAACTGGTTCCGTAGCTCCTGTCCCACCCGTTGTGGGTTGAAGTCGCCATTCAGGGCCGTGACCACCAAGTTCCGCTCGTTGTGGTCCAAGTTGGAGTCCATCAACAAGTACCAACCTTGGATGAAGGCCGGGAGCAGCTCCTGCCCCCCTGCATTGACGATGCTCGACCCCGCTGTGGAGCTTGCAGACGACCAGTCCCAGCTGTCCCCTGATCCATACCAAGAGGACTGCCAATTCCAGCCACCATAGCCGCTTTGTAGTAGGGCCGCCATGAATGCCACCCGGCGTTGTGAATCTCCTCGGAGTTGTCGGTGGCCTGCGTGGATCCATCCGCTGCCGCGTCGCTCGCGACATTTCCGGCGACACCATCGTCGCCGTCTGCTGCTGGTGTCCACTGTCGGCCCCAGCCCCATGTAGAGGAGGAGTCCAAGCTATCTCGCCGTCCATGTGGCCATGATGCCGTCGAGGTTCTGGCCCCGCCACTCTCGTAGTGGGGCTGCACTCTCCTCATCGCCTGGCATGCTCGCATGTACGCCTCGTTCTTTCGGGTGATGAACTCGTTCATGCTCTCCCCGCTTCTCCTTCTCGTTCCTTTGAAGTACGTCGCCAGCAGGTCCGTGACTTCATTCACGCGAGGTTTGCCCAAAGCTTGACGAAGGTGATTCATCAGCTTTGCGACCCCGCCGCGGTATGCCACCCATCCCGCAGCTTGCCCTGCCACAAAGCGCTTGGCCGCCCCCGTCAGCTCCTGAACAAGCTTTGGTCCTGCCGTGTACCTCTTCTCCCACGTCAGACTTTGTTCCCACAGCAAGGCCGCCTCCTCATACTGGACGAAGCTGCTAGCCTCGCCTCCCCATGTTGGGATGCCCTCCTTGGTGCGGGAGCTCACTGCCGTGGATGCTTCCGTCGTCACACTCATTGCTTATCTCCAGAAGTCCCCCCTTCCGGAGCCGTAGGTCCCTGGATCGATCACCGAGCCCGTGGTTCCACTTCCACGGGCTCCGCTACCATGCAAGTGGTAACGATCGGTAGCTGCTTCTGGACGAGCTGGCGGATGCGAACAGTCTGAGCAGCCGTAGGGTAGTATGGCTCGGACTAAGCGGAGCGTCTAAACCCTGGGCAGCCCATCGGCCTGCTTTCGATCTGCAAATGTCAGCTGCGTAGCACGACGTACCTGGAAAGAGACAGGAGAGCTCAGAGTTCTCAGAACTTGCAGGGTTTAGGGCTTCAAAGCAAAATTTGCCTTGAACCACGAACTATTTAGGGTTTCGGCCCCCGAACCCTGAAAACTTCGTGGCTCAAGGCAAAAAAACTTCGTGATTTAAGGCAAATGTTGCCTTGAACCATGAATTATTCAGGGTTCCCGGCAAATTTTGCCTTGAACCACGAAGTGTTCAGGCCCCGACCCTGAAACCTTCGTGGTTCAAGGCAAAATTTGCCTTGAACCACGAAGGTCATTAAAGTGTAACCTATAATCTTGTAGAGAGGCTTAGGGTTTTGAGATTTAGGGTTTGGGATTTAGGGTTTAGGGTTTAGGCTTGGGGGTTTAGGATTTAGGGTTTTGAGATTAGGGGTTCAGGGTTTAGGGTTTGGGAGTTTAGGGTTTAGGGTTTTGAGATTTAGGGTTTGGGATTTAGGGCTTAGGGTTTGGGGTTTAGGGTTTACGGTTTAGGGTTGAGGGTTTGGGGTTGAGTGTTTAGGGTTTAGGGCTTGGGGTATAGGGCATGGGATTTAGGGTTTAGGGGTTTAGGGTTTGGGGGCTAATCTAACTGCTCCATTAAGGCTCTATAAGGGTTCTGTAAGAGCTCGATTAGTGTTCTATAAATTGCTTGCTTCTTTGCTCGATAAGGGTTATGCATTGTATAAGAGCCTTTTTCTTAAGGGTCGTTTTCCTCTTGCAGACATCTAGACATCTAACCATCTCTGGCTGCTAGCTGCAGATAGAGTCTCCACGAAAGGCTTCGAAAGTAAACCCTTTAACCCCAAACCGAGAGTGCTGGGTTTTGGCTTACCCCTTGCACTCAAAATCGGCTGAGAGACTGCGCGGGAGAAGCCGCACTGCGGCATGTCCTGGGCTTAGGGTTTGGGGGCTTGGGGTTTAGGGTTTCGGGTTTGGGGTTTAGGGTTTAGGGCTTGGGGTTTAGGGTTTCGGGATTTAGGGGTTGATGGTTTAGGGTTTGGGATTTAGGGTTTAGGGTTTAGGGTTTAGGGGGAATGGGAGCAGGGGGAAGGGGGCTCAGTGGTTCTGGGTAAAGCAGGTTTGGATACCGCGGCTCTTTCCCGGAACGTTTCATCTATGGATGGATGGAGATTTCTTTGGGGGGCTCCAAGTGCAGCCTCGGGGCCCTTAAAGGTAAATTTGCTGCCTACTGCCGGGAATCTTGAGATACACAAGACCAATCCGAAACAAAACATGACCTCCAAATTGCTGACAAAGCAGGTACTCTTTGTAGACTTCACAGCCCCGAAGTTGTATCAGTTGTAGACTGGAAGCCTGCTGGAAAATATCAAGCCCAAAACTTACAGTCATAAGAACCCTAAACTCTAATCCATTAATAATAGAACAGTTGAGGGCCAGCGGCTGGATTGCCTTTCATGAAAAGCACCACCTGCGGCAAGCGTAGCTGCAATTCTTTCGCTCTGACATGGCTGATGCTCATGCTCAGCCCTGAACCCTACAGCTGATGAAAAGACCTTGCAAAACCAACGCTGGGAAATATGGACAATCAGTGATCTTGTCCAGCCATGAATTTTGCTGTTCGTGCAGCTAAGGTCGTTTTGCAAAATCCTGCAGAATTGGGCATTGGGTGAACCGCTTCGGACCGGAGAGAGAAGGATCAAGAGACAGAGAGAAGAGAGAGATAGAGAGAGCGAGACAAACATAGAGACAGAGAGCGAGCGAGCGAGCGAAAGGGAGCGAGAGAGGCAGAGGCAGAGAGAGCGAGAAGCAGAGACAGCAAGAGCGACAGAGACAGACAAACACAGGGGCCAAGCCGGAAACATGGGGCTTCATCGTGAGTTTTAGTTTCGCTTCGGCCAGCGGTTAATATGTGTCGGCCTTGACAATTGGAATACCGGGTTCTGGGTTCCACCATATCATTACCGCTGGTAAATAAAACGTGTTCAGGGATATTAGTGAAAATAATTGCGACCCTTGTATAATGCGGGAGTCCACTCATTCCTTTGATGTCCCCGTTGGGTAAACGGAAGCCTTTATGACAAGAATTCGAACAGAGTGAGTGTAGTGGTATATTGTGTGGGAACTACAAGGCGTACTAGTACTAGTTATTCAGACCCGTATATATTGATACTCGTAGCCTCTCCATGACAAAATTTTGCGACACAGCATCTAGAAACCATCCTTGCAGCAGGCTGCGCAGGAGTTTCCCGCAATAAGAGCCGTCTTAAGTACGGACGTTAAGTAGTAGTCTCCTGAGAGAAGCCCCCGGAGAAAGGGACCGTCATCTCAATTCCTCAATACAGGAAGAATGCACCTTAAACTTGAACCCAAAAAGCCTGAATCACAAAGTCCTGAAAGTTGTCATGTTGCCAAACCCTAGACCCAAAACACCAACAGAAACACAGAGACGGGCCTTGTTTTCTGAGACCAGCTGCTTCAGCATATCCTAGCACATGTTTGGGTTCCAGTGTCTAGGGCTCCAGGCAGTTAATTAAAACTTTAGGGCAGGGGGCTCCGAGTGTTGTAGGCGGTAATTATAGGAGGAGCTTCGAGCAGGCTTCTAGAGACGTCCACTGGGCCACTGCGCGCTCTTCAACTTTCACTGCCACCGCCTTATTATTCTCACTTTCCGCTGCCTTCTTTTCGGCGGCCGGTTGCATCTGGATCTTCTGCGCGTCATTCGACGGTTCAGGCGTTCTCACCAATCGATTCCGTGCAACGGTGAGCACTTCCACTGGAGCCACTCTTTTGGCTCACCACCAGGCCCTGGATCGCTCCATCCCTTGGGATCCCCTATAAATCTATAAACCCTAAACCCTGAATCTGGGGCCAAGCTTGTTTCAGCCTTCGCTTCTGGAGCTTGGCATGACTGGCTCTTGCCATCGCGGTGCCAGAGAAAAGCTGATGGTAAGAGCTGAGGGGCTGAGGCTGAAAACTTGAGTTATGTAATTTGTAGGGGCTATAGACTTTTGGTACCGGGTTGGAGTATTTAAGAGCTCGAGGCTTACGGTTTTTGGGGCTGAGCATATTCAATGAATAGGATATCGCGTTCTCTGCTAATCGAGTTGGCTGTTATGACGTCTGCCAGCATGGGGGCGGACCGATGGAAATTGCGACTTGTGTCGGAGGTCGCCGTTCTTCGCAATTCCAGGGTGATTTGCCGTTCAGGCAGATTAGGCTCTGGTGTTTAGGGTTCTGATGGATTGCTTGTGGCGCTGCGCCCTACTTGAACCCACGACTGATCCCCTAAATCCTCTCTAGGTCCATCAAATTAGAGGCGACAACAGAACTTTGAGGGCAATGGATCGACAACCCCTTGACAAAACACCACATGAAGTAGGGCGTTCTGAGGAACAGGGTATTCAGCGAATGCGTGAACGGAGGGCTTTGCAGTCTGACGATGCGGGTCAACGGGTAGCTACATTCCAGTCAGAACTACAGGAGTGGTGGTTGTCAGCGAAGACTAAGTCAAGTATACGCAAATGACAGCTTGGCCAGTATTTACCGTAACCCTGCTCATGAACTCTCTGGCACAGTATCGCCAGGGACTCTTGAACAGTCCGGATCCAATCCAGAAGCCCTGAATACACAGCCCAACCCCTAAACTGTTGAGCCCGAGAGCCCTAAAACCACAGCCTTGTCCCCCGAAATGGGAGCTTCTGAACAACGAAGCTGATTCGATGTAGACACTGCAGATCAGCCATGGCCTGCACTTTGTTATCTTCCGCCCCGGCGATGTTGCTCTGCGGGGCGAAGTCCGGGTGACCGGAGAAGTGGCGACACAAAACTGCTGGTGCCTTACTCAGGGCAAGGGTTGAGGGCTCAGGGTTTAGGGCTTTAAGGCTTAGGGTTCGGGGGTGTAGGCGTTTTGGTTTGGTTTTCGGACTCGGGGCTTGGAGTTTGCTTGGGTTGAGGCTTACTTGCATGTCCTTCGACCCAGGGTTTGAAAGGTTAACCTTTGCGCGGAGCGTTTATAAGGGTTTAGGGTGAGACTGACCGGGCGGGAAACGACGACTTGGAAGGGTAAATGGTCGTGTTTCCTAAGTTGCGAGATAGTCGGTTTCGGGTTAAGGAGCTTGGGGTGTGGCGTGGCGGAATGACTAGTGGCGCCATGGAGTTGAACCCTCGGAAACTTCAAGGAGTTTTTAGGGTTTATCGGGCTTAGGGGTGACCCTAACCCTCCAGGTACCTACTATAAAGGGTCCTAGGAGCTCTAGTACCCTCTATAATAGGTACCTGGAGGCTTAGGGGTTAGAGTTGGGGCTCACTTCTTGACACGATAGACTGCCTCGGAGACTCTGATAGCAACACGAGCGAGGGAAAGCTCCCAAGGATGATCAACGCAATGGCAGTCATCCAGCAAAGCCTCTGCTAAGTATCAGCATGGAACCTTAACTCTAAAAGCTGTAAACATCGAGCACGGTTCCCAACTCCCCCAGACCGAAACATTGAAACGTAAGGCTATCCTGGCTTCTTGTCAAGGAACTAAACTTAAGCTACCATGACCTGGAACCGGGGTTTAGGGCTGAGGCAGCTAGTTGAATTAAGTTATCATACAGGCTCCCTAGTTAAGTAACTTCAACATACTTGTTCTAAAATCCTTAGCAAGAACCCAGCATTAGCCTGTTCAGCCCCAAGACCCAAACAACAATAGGAACACAAAGAAAGGACACCAAGAATTCCTAAACAAGCGAATATAGCCCTAAATCCTAAACCCATAGCCCTTGGACGATCAGCGAACAAGACCCCTGGCTTTGCTCAACGACTGAAACGCTCTGAGCCTCGAGTCCTGCAAAGGTAAGCTCCCGATACCCACAGTCTCTCTACAGGTTTATGGTTTAGTTTAGGGTTCTGGGCTTAACCATATATAATATCTGAAAAATCTCAATGTCCCAAAATCCTCTGCCCCAAACCGAAGACTGGTCTGCCGTCGACGGGTTTTGCAACTGATCACGAGAAAACGCCCAACAGATTCCGAAGCCGAGATAAACTACATCTGGGAATCTCAAGAGCCCAGCAAGAAACAAGGCCAAAACGCTGGTTCTATCATCTTCATGTAGACGAAATACACTGAAGTAGAGAATCTGAGTACAGAATCAGAACTCCAAACAGCTTCAAGTCCTGTTCTCATCGCGGCTCAAGTATGGAAACAGAAGTGAGTAGACTGAACAAAGCACACAACGCTCTAAAACTAAACCACTCCAGGAAGTCAGCCCGGATGCTGCAGTGCGTGGGAGGCTAAAAGCACCTCGCAGGGCAGCCGTGTTGCATTATTCCAGAAGATGTAGGCTTGACCGCATTTGTATATATATATATATATATATATATATGTATAATGTATAGATGTATATATGTGTTGATGTATACATGTATATATGTATATGTATACACATATATATATATATGTGTGTATATGTATATGTATGTGCATGTCTATGTGTATATATATATATATATGTATACACATGTTTATGTCTGTGTCTATGTATATGCATTTGTATATGTCTCATATATGTATGTGTAGTTATAGGAGCCTGGGTCTCGGTCGATCCGACTTGAAACATCGCCACAAACACGATTAAAGTAGAATATAGTACATTTTAATAGAATATAGTAGATTATAGTATATCATAGCATGTTCTAGTGCATCACAGTAGACTAATTATAGTACGTCATAGGACATTATCATTCTTTATAGTACCCTAAACCCTAAACCCCAAATCCCAAACCCCAAAACCGCAAACCCTGAACCCCAAACCCTAAACCCAAAACCCAAAACCCTAAACCCCAAACCCCAAACCCTAAACCCTAAACCCCTAAACCCTAGACTATAGACTAAAGTAGTAGAACCCTGAGCCTGCAGTGAATGCCCTGGCAATCGCCGGCCCGGGAACGCGAAGCAGCCGACGGGCGGCGAGGGCGCGTGCCGCAGCCATGATCGGCGGATTCCTGGGACTCGGGCTTCGTCTGTTACGGTTTAGTTGGGGTTTAGGGTTTATAGGGGTTTAGGGTTTAGGCGTTTAGGGGTGTAGGGTTTAGGGGTTTCGGGTATAGGGTTTAGGGGTTTAGGGTTTCAGAGTTTAGCTTCCTTCGAGGGTCTGTGTAAGGGTTTCGGGCCTAGAGCGGATACTGCAATCGAGAAGAGTGCTCAGGCTCGTTGTGGAGCTCCCAAGAGCGCAGATCAAAGGTTCCAGAAAGTGTGCGGCCCGGTGGTTTGGGGCACGGCACCTGGCTTCACGGCCCCAGCGTTTTAGGCCTTTTGGGTTGCTTACAACAACTCATTCAGTAACTGGATTCAGGTTTCGCGGTTTAGGGTTGGGGGGTTTAGGGTCTAGGGGTTTCGAGTTTAGGGTTCAGGGTAAGTATGTAGGCCGTACAGAACCACACCTTAAACTCCTGAGCCAAACACCCAGAACCCCGGAATCCTTGATTGAAGCTTCACGGGTAGCTACATGTGAGGCTACAAGTACCTCTATAGGACTCTGGGCTTCTACACGATCATCACGGAAGCTACCTGGCTCATGACCCGGTAATGCCAATCCGGCCGCCAAGGTTCGAATCAACCTCTCCCTTTCGCTTCGACTCGAGCAAGAACGGCTCCGGACAGACAAGGTTCGCAGGGTGTAAGGTCCCAAAAGTACCTATAAAGCAGAATGTAGGGTTTCTAGATTAGGAATCCTTATATTATGATTTGGGAAAGTATCCCCCATAACAGTACCTGGGACCCTTTGGTTTAAGGTGAGAGTTTAGGTTTCAGTGTCTAGCCTGAAACCCTCGGGCCCAAAACAGTCTAGCATAAACCGCCAATGCCCTAAGCCTTGAACTCTAAACCCGAAACTCTAAACCCTAAACCCTAAGCCCCAATCTCTAAACCTTAAACCTCAAACCTGAAACCCTAAACGCTAGACCCAAACCCTAAATCCCTAAAACCTTAAGAGGTCTAGCCCGAAACCCTTAACTCGCACCCTACAACTATCTGGCGTTCAGACCGAGGCTTCAACCCAAGGAGGTCCAAACCGCAACCCTTTTCCTGGGGCTATGGCTTTATAAAGGGGCCTTAATAATTAGAATAGGGTTTTGGGGCCCACAATACTTAACAAAAATTAAGGAACCACCAAAATAGTATAGGTAGTCGTCAAGGCCCCTATATAATCTAAACCCCAGGAACCTAAAGGGTCCCAGGTACTGTTATGGGGGATACTTTCCCAAATCATGATCGGGATTCCTAATATAATGGAATCCCTGCACTCTATAACTACATAAGTACTTTGGACCCTGTGGGAAAAGTAGCCAAATAATTTCACAACGCCTATTCTGCTGGGGTGGGGTTTATGTGCGTAAAGATCTTGGATGGTGTGAAGAGCTTCAGCGGGACTTGCTAAGAGAAACAAGTCAGTGTTGTTTTTCCAGTATGCTGGAGCCTGTACACCATGGACACGTTTCCAAGCGATGTCTCTCAGCAAACCAGACTGACATGCGAGGATCCGAAACTTGCCTTTTGTACGATATCGCAGCAGGATCCTCGCAAACAGGGGTTCCCCAATAAACATGAACGAACCCTAGTTCAGGATCCATAGCCCTGAGCACTATGTTTGGAATATACGCGTTGGCATTAAAGGGTTCTTCGTAGGTACATGGACCCCTTTAGGGTATGTCAGGGTAGACCATATAATATAAGCCATGCAGCATCGCCGTTGACGTCTTCACCCAGTTCAATGGGAGCTCCCGTCATGGCCTGTTTGTGAAAAGGGCTTTATCATACTACTAAGTGTATACAGGCTTTACTGACTAGAGCAGGGGTAGCTATAAACGGCCGACAGTATCAACTTTTCAGCTTGTATGTACTTGTTATCAGGGCTTGTGCTGGTAGTCCGTCTACCTCCACCCTGAATCGGAGTAGATACTTTCTTGATGACTTCTCTTTTTTGTGGTAACCTTCCAAACATGCACTACATTGCAGATCCTAAGCCCTATATGAGCTCAACCCAAACCCTGAAGCAATTCAAGGGTCTCACGGCTTGAAGGGTTCAAGAGCTCTGTGATTTGGTCTGGAGGTTCAGGACCTGGAACCTCCTCGAGAGGGATTTGCTATTTCAGAAATATTGTCCTGCAAGCTTGCCTCCTGCCCACGGTTTGACTTATTGTCATAGATGGACCTCGGGGTTGTCCTTTACAGGAAATCGGGCTTGCTGACATGCCTGGGTCTTCAGCCGTGTGCTGAGGTTTGTGGTTACTCCGCTGGTCACTGCATCAGTACAGATTAGACTTGACTTTGGAGCAACAGCTGCTCATCAAGAACCGCCCGAGTATTGGTAACGAGCCGAGTAAGAGACGGAGCGTACGATAATGGCCAGGACTCTTTGCAAGGACCCCTGAACCCTAAACCCTGAACCACAACCTCATTGTAGGGCATCCAAGCGCGAATGCCCCTCTCCGTTGTGTGAACTCGAGCATCCAGCAAGCTATTGCCAGAAACATAGGTCGGCATAATTACCCCTTTTCCTTTAACTGATTATACAAATTGCAGCTCCTCAAACCCTACTTTCATCATTAAACGCTCGATTCATTCTTTCTTTCATTCTGAATAGTTTGGGCCGCAGGAAAGTCCCCTTACCCCTACACCCGAATAGTGACCTAAGTCCCATACACAGACCCTGAGCATGCAGTGGCCTCCCTCATTCCACCCACCAGCATCGAGCGGAAGTACCTCACTTTCTGCTTTGAACTGACGAAGTGGGGTATGAGACACCTTATTAACTGCTTTGGTAGTTCCAGACAATTAGGGACCCCATGTAGGCATGAACTGATAATCGGATTTTTAAGAGCAGGACGCCTAAATAAGAAACCCTATTTGTACAACCCCAGTGACCCTAGATCTTTCTCCGCATGAATAGTCACCACCAGGTCGATAAGAGGGTCGCCCAAAATTCTGATTAGTCGGAACACCAACTGAAGTACTTCTAACCGTACTTAAGCCCAAACCCCGAAACCCTAAACCAGCAAACTCTCAACTAGAATAACCTCAATCCCGACTACACACAGTCAAGTTTCTGGGCTCCAGGGTACCAGATTTCGAGTCGCGAGCCCGGGACAAAAACCAGCCATCCAGGTTTTGAGCTGTGGGCAGTAGGGTGTAGGGGCCCTTCAGAAATTTACCCTGACCCCTAAACCCTAAACCCTGAACCCGAAACCTTCAGGATTTGGATTTAGGCCTTTAGTAGGGGCCCTTCAGAGTAGGCCTTTAGCCCCGGATCCTTCCCCTAGCACAAAAAAGAACAAAATGCAACCCAGAGACCCACATTTCGGGCCCCAAAAAGCACGTAAGCAAAACTTTGGATAGGGATCTCCCATATAAAACCTGCTTAGAATGAAGCCCAAGAAGGTACCAAAATGCTGATGCCCTAAACCCTAAACCCTAAACCCTAAACCCGAAACCCTAAACCCAAAACTGCATGTCCTGTTTGAGTCCCTAACTAAACGCCTTCACTGCAGGGCTCCCCCAGAAGACGGAACCCGAAAGCAAGCACTCTGGGATGTATGTACCGTCATGGCGGTAAACATATGAAGCCACTCACCTAGCTGCGGGAGAATACCACTTCCCGTCAGCGTCGGAGAGTTCAGGTTTGAGTAAGCAGTACAAGCTTGCGAGGTTGTCGGGCAAATGGGAAGGCTAGTCCGAAGTATATAGTATCTATCTGAAGTGCTTACATAGGCACACATTCTGGCAAAGGGATATGCAGACATAATCCTCGCTAGGGTTAGGCAAACAAGAAGCTTCAGGGCTTAGGGCTTCGTTTCGGACCCTGAGTCTCGCATCCTCGGCACCTGCTGTCCCAAACTGACCTTACTAAACGGTTTAGGGCTTCGGGTTTTAGGGCTTAGAGGCTTAGAGTTTAGGGCTTCTGGGTTCCAACACGACGTCTCAAACCAGATCCCCCTGAACAATGCAAATGGGGACCACACCGGCCCCCTTCTTTCACATCACTACACCCTCAACCCAGAAGAGTCCAAACTACTAAACCTAGAGATCTACACCACATACCTGCAAAGAGTTGGCTTTGCACCACGAAGCATGACACGGTGTTCAGATCTCACAATCGATGTTCGGCGGACTCCACTTTATGTCGGACATTGCACTCCTACTCCAAAAGTCCCTCACGGTGACTTCACGCGCGCCTGGTCTTCGTGCGCTAAGCCGTTACCCTAACCCTCCAGGTACCTACTATATAGGGCCCTCGGGGCTCTAGTACCCTCTATAGTAGGTACCTGGAGGGCTAGGGTTAAGCTTACAACACCCTGGGGTCCGCACGCGCTTCTCGCCTCGAGTATCCGCCCATCTGCACGGAAAACGCGGCGATCGCGGCCTTCCCCGAGGTTGGCTGAAGGAAGGTCAGCTGAACTGATGAGGGATGAGGTACCGGGCTCTTTAGGGTTTCTTTGCCACGGGTTTGAGACGACGATGCCGAAGGATGTCGGGTTTGGGTGGGTGACACCCACCGAGCGTCATGAGACAAGAAACCAAGCACATTAAACAGTGAAGACCCGATGTCAGACACATGTTCGCAGCTTTCACCACCGAAGGACTCTACTTATACCTATACAGTTTTCATTGTAGTTGCTGGTTACCTTATACCGAATCTTTCTTATAAAGAAACTGGTTCTACCAAACAAAAAGGAACTACGCTGCAGAACACAGCAGGTAGGGACTCAGGGTCTATGAAATCCAAGGCTTACTAAATATGGTTCCGGTCTCAGGGTCTTGCCTCGAGGCTTCTTGCTTCAATACAGGGGTGTCGGAAGTTTATCAGGCTAGGGGTTCACTGGGGATCAGCATGAGGGTTTAGGGTTTAGGGTCTTTAAAGAAATAATTGGGACAAGACATCGAAAGTAATGTGTTCTTACTTCGGGGCGTATGTTGTGCTATACTGTACCCACATCTCGGCGTAGTGATGCTAAGTCTTGCGGAAACCACCAGACCGAAACCCCATCATGTAGGAGCCCAAACGCATTGGCGCTGAGCTGTTTTTGTAGCTCTTGGAAAATACAGACAAATTAGACAAGCAATGATAACTCGCAGCGGCATATCAGCATGTCGATTCTTGGACGTTGCAAAATATAATTCATAGCCTGCATGGACAAACCTTAATAAGGCTATGCAAACCTCCAGCCCCAAAGCCCCCAAAGCCCGGAACTCCCAGATCTTTGACCTCAAAACCCACAACTCCCCTAATTAACCCACGTGAACCACATCTCTACACACCAAAAAAAACATAGAAACCCAAAGGGTCCAAAGTACCCATAAAGTAGGATGTAGGGATTCTATGTCAGGAATCCTTATTATGATTTGGGGGGACCCTTTGGGACAGTCCATGAATCCTTAAATGAAACCTGGACCCCCAAAATCTGAACCAGCTCCTACACAAACCTCAAACACCTAACCCCAAAACCAATATTCTGAAGCTCTTGGACCCTGAACCCTTATAAAGCCCCATCAAGCCCCCCGTAATGCCAAATTCTGAAAACGCCGCAAAGTTTATAGAATTTTATAACTTGCCATGACAGTTCCACACCTGCAACAAATTCGACATCGACCCGGGCGCCGCTGCTGGCCTCTGCCAGGGCCAATAAAAACAGCACATTTAAAGTGGCTTGGGGTTTTCGTACTGCTGATTACCATGTTGGCCTTTGCATTACTATAGGGGCCTCAATAATTACCTATGCCTATACTGTTTTGGGGGTTCCTTATTGTAATTATATTAAAGGGGCCCAAAACTCTATCCTAATTATTAAGGCCCCTGAATAATGCTGTGCTGTTCTGAATCTTTGCAGCTTGGGGCCTCTATGAGGTAACTCTGTGTGATACAGTTGGCGCCGCAAAGTTGGAAGATGCGCATAGGGGTTTAGGGTTTAGGGTCCCATATAATTGAGAAACCCGTCTTCCAGCTGTTGATTCTTGCGGCTTTGATCTGTCTGGTTTGGCCTAGTTTCGATTTTTTTGCCAGTCATAGTTTCCTCAGAACACAAACTTGGACGATTCGGGCTTGAGGATTATGACATGTTTGGGGTTTGGGGTTTAGTAGGGTTTAGGGGAAAATGAGATTTTGGTTTAAGAAAGCATGGTCCAGCCGCAACCTGAAGTTGCAAGATGCACACAAACTGAACTTAATATAGGGGCCTTAATAAGTAGAATGGGGTTTTGAGGCCCATTATACTATAATTATACTACGGACCCTCCCCCCCCCTCCCCCCCCAAAAAAATAAACAAACAGCCCTATCCTACACATACGTGTTTGTTTCGTTGGATATTGTTTTCTTTGGTTTTTAGCGCTTTTATTTGTTTTGGCTCTGGTTGGGTACCTGCTGCTCCGCGCTTGTGTTTTTTGTCTGTTGATTTGGTGAGACGGAAAGCTGCCGTCGTGGTTTGCAATGCAGCGCCAGCAAAATATAAGAAAACAATCACACCAAGTGATCATTCTTATTGAATTGATTTGCTTCCTCTTCGCCCTAGATATGTAAAGTTAAGACGGTAAGAGGGACGTATGGGTCAAAGGGGGGTTACGATCTGCAACATCTAACATGCGACAATGCGAGGCATGAGACGCGAGAACACGTAAGCTCCGGAAAACTGGCTTCTCCAGGGAATTTCCTTGAAGCATTAAGTGGATTTGAGCATCCAGGTTTTCTGGAATCAACTCTTTGATGACGTGCCAAGAAGCAATCGGACCATGACGCCCTCAAACTGCGCCTTTTCTCCTGGTTTCGAGGGAACAATGAATAAGTGAATGGCGCCGACGGTGCACCGAGTGCAAGGCTGTCAGATTTGTGGGATGCTTTGCTGAAAGAGAGCAGGCTGCCGCAAGCGTCGATCCATTCCTGAAGGCGACAAGAAAACGCAAAGGATGGCTGCATACAGAAGCTGTCTGTATCTTTGTTCAAAGCACATGTGCATGCGTATGCATATATATATATATATATATATATGCATGCACATGATGCATGTTACAATGTCTTTCCGTCTTGAGCTTACGAAAACAGGCAGTATCTTTGCGCCAGACTTACATGTCCACATCATGCTTACATGCCGAAACATGCGTGCCCCCCGTCCAGATCCCGCAGCATCGCTGTATCCACACATCTGAGCGTCCATCCAGGCATCCTATAGGATATACACGCGAGAAAGGCATACCCGCACATATAAACATGTTGGCGGTGCACAGCAGAACCTCGCTTGCACATCGCTAGGTTCCTGTGTCTCACGCCCTGTCTGAAGTTATTGCCAAACTGCAACAGAACCGCACAACGCTGGAGCGAGCCAAAACCCCAGGACACCGAAGTCCAACCACAAGAGACGCCGCTCTCCGAATGGGGGAATGATTTGTTTTTTGGGTGTCCTACTACCGAATTCCGTCAGCTGAGGTGCTCCCGAATCCTCCTCAATCCCGCCATGTCCTGGTGGTCCCTTCCTGAGTTTCCTGATTGTCTCCTGTGGATTCTTGCCAATTAGTCGTAGTGGCCGTGGTCGTCACGGTCGTCGTGGTGTTCCGCCATTTTTTGTTGATCGACGCGGGTAAATCCTTGAGGTTTCACGTCTCAGGTGCCTAGGACATGAATGGTTCTTGTACATTGTACATCTTGATGGTGGGTCTTGCCAGGGCAGCAGTCCGTTTTTGCTGCCCATATTTTGGAAGGGAGCTGTATGACTATGTTCAACGCCAGTTCCCTGGTCTCTGCATCTCTCCTTGGGACTTTGCCCTCCCAACTCGAAGAAGGATATGGCTTCCACTTCCACGTCCCAGATGGAACCCATTGTCCAATTTCTCGTCTGCCCTCCGCCGTGAAGCCTGTAGGCATCTTCCGAGAGCATGGGAAGTCTGACAAAACCGAACACCTTTCACAACCCCGACCAGGTTCACGGTGGTTTTTCGATACTGACAGTGTCTCTATGTCCGGTATGCATGTGTGTAGGTGTGTATATATATATATATACATACATATGTATACACGTACATACATACCTACCTACCTACCTACCTACCTACCTACCTACCTACCTACCTACCTACCTACCTACCTACCTACGTACCTACGTACCTACGTACCTACGTACCTACGTACGTACGTACGTACGTACGTACGTACGTACGTACGTACGTACGTACGTCCATACATACATACATACACACCTACGCACATAAACTCATACACATACGTACATATACATTTTTCATACATACACACATACATACATACATACATACATGCATGCATGCATGCATGCATGCATACATACATACACACACACATACATATATACACATACGTGCATGCATGCATACATTCATGCATATACATATGTGTGCATATACATGTGTGTGTATCAATAAACCCTAAACCCTAAACCCTAAACCCTAAACCCTAAAATAAACAGGTACATGTACATAATGTGTGTATATACATATATATATATATATATGTGTGTGTGTGTGTGTATGTATATGTACGAACGTATAGGCACTGAACGATTGTACCTTCTGACTGATTGTCCTGGCACGGTCCGAGAGACGTACCAGCTGAAATGGGTGGGTATACTAGGGGGCGTGGGTGGGAGGGGCAGGTGGGGGGGCCTGAGTTAAAATGAATTGGGGTGGGGGTGTGCCGGGGTGTGATGTGCATGGGGCGTGTGGGGCTGGGTGCGCGTGTCATGGGTGTGGGTGTGGGGGTGCGGATGCGGGTGTGGTTTGGCGATGCCTGGCGTGTGGGCATGGGCGTGCGCGTGCTTGCGTCTGTCAGACAGCATGCATGCCTGCGTGCGTTCATCGAGAGTGCAGCCATGCCCAAGTCAATGCCAACTCGCTGCCAAGTGGTCCCAACATGCCAACGAGCTGAAGCGGTCAAGCTGCTGGGAGATGCTAGGAGTACGCCTTTTGACAGAATGCGTGCCCATACACACTTTGAAAAAAACGGCAGCTGCACCGCATGCGATGCCAACAGCGATCTGGTTTCTGATGCCAACAAGGCCAAGTGCCTATTCATGGTGTCCCCATTCCTCATGCACCAGCTGGGCAGGTGGCCTGGCCAGGCCAGGCCGCGACCATCGCACACACGCACACATCGCAACGCACCGCACCGACCCACGCAGGCATGCAGCCAGGCGGGCATTGATTGGCATATATTGGCATCTGCGGGCATTCTGTTTAAATTCAAGTAATGCAACAAACAATCTGGATGAATAGCTGCAGCTCCGCCTGTGAAATTTTCAGACCCCGTGTGCTGGTTCCGCTGGGGACCGCGACTTTGTTCCGGGAACTCAGAGGGGCGACGAAGCACAGGGTTCTTCACCTTTCGACTCACACACTCGCAAAGCAGGCATGGCAAAAGGGTTTTTCACCTTTCGTTTCGTTAAATTTGGTTGGTTGCAGATGTGTGGCGACGGCTTCTTCGATCCGCCGGATCGGCTGGGGGCCCAAGCTCTCGGGCTGATTTCTGTGTCGGTGGATGCAGAGTACTCACCGCGCCTTTGAGTTTTCCGCAACTTCTAATGGGGTGCACACAAAGGCTGCGACCTCAGGGCACTGTTCCCCAAAAGCGCGAACTAAAAAAGCGTTTGTCGCAGGATGGCTGGGTGGCTGGCTGGGCGGGCGGGCGGTTGGGGGTTGGCTGGCTGGCTGACCGTGTGGGGCTTCGAGCTTGGGGCGTGGGGTGTGGGTTATATCCAGATGCACAGCTGCCATCTATGTCGTCTTGTGCGGCCACATGCGCCGAATCTCCTGGGCACTCTGCACATGGCTCGTCCTGCACCGAGTGGTGGGTAGGAGGGTAGAGCGGTGCTGATTGAAAGTATCGGAGCGTGCATTCAGTCACTACGAGCATCCAAGCTTACGACTCTTACCACGGCGACCCGGCCTTTGCAGAGCCGCGAGCGTCACACCTGATCTACGCAGCCAGCAGCACAGTCCAGGATTGAAAGTCTGACAATTCCAGGTGCCTTTTCCTAGACCACTCGCGTTGCTCCTGAGAGGTGTTGAGCTTGAAATTTCAGGAGGGCTGCAATCACGACAATTCACTGCGTCGCTTCGTGCCGCACTGCCTTGTTGAGGATTTGCGGCTGTTCTGGACCCCGTCCTCGGCTCGAGACAGACAATGCTTACACCAATCCAATCAGCGCATGACACACAAATTCGATGTGGGCAGAAGCTAGTGCTGTGACGGAACTTGCTCCGAGGAGGCCGAAGTGAAGAGGCTTGCACGACCTACTCAGTCCACACGTTTCCATAGCAGCTCGCAAGCACCACTCGCTGTTGTGAGATCTGGGCCGACTGGAACAATATAGCCAAGACATGTCCGACTGCTGCAGGCCTTCGTCGACAGACCGATGCCTCCAAAGGAAAGGCCATCTGAACGATTGAAAGTGCGACTTTCTGGGCCTTTGTGTATCACGCTTGTGGTGAGGATGCGATGCAGGAATGTGTTCAGTGTCACCTCGGCATGCTTCAAGGCAACAAGAGATTATGTGCATCAGTGTCCACGAAGATCACAAATAGCTGCTTCAGTAAGTCACCCCTGCATGATCCAAGCCGCGACTTGTGCAGGTGGAGGCATGAGTGTCACCGTTGCTGGAGGACCGCCGTGACGAGATTGGTTCCTTTCAGGAGCCGCGATTGGAATGAAGTGACCTGCAGATACTGAATGAGCCTCCCGAGAGATGCGAGCAGGGAGTGAACGGCTGCGTACTCGAAACTTACCTGAACTCAAGGAAATGCAGCGTCTTGGTGAGGGAAGGGCCTGTCGTATTAGAGGAGCATCTTGTGCCTGCTGTTTCTGCCACATGACAAGCCCAGAAGCTAGCTCCCTCCTTTCTTCAATCTATGTAAGACTTAACAGACAGTCCAACCATCCTTTCAAGCAGCCTGTAAATTGATCTTCTTCCTCTCCTTCTGACAATTGGTCGAAGTTGATCTTGTATTCAACGTCGTTGTTGGCCGCCGCAAACGTCAAATTCCTTGTGAGCACTTGCCCAAAAATTTCAACAATATCTCAGCATGTCAGATTCCAGACTGCCGAACTACCCGCTCAACGGAACAGTGCACTGCGCCACTGCATGGTGCACTGTCTGAGGCAGTTCATCATCAAGCCAAGGCTCAAGAACTCAGATGTGATGCGCTCTCGCTGGAAATGCGAGGCAACAGTGTGCCGCGCCTGCTCAGGCTACCAGAAGAACAGCCACAGCAAGTTCGCACAGCTGCTTGGGGTCCATGATCGGCGATTGCTCGGGTGCGGAATGGGACAGATGACTTCGGGTTTGCCAACATACTAGAATAATATACTGCCTAGAACGTCCCACATGCAACCATCCATCCGGGCCCGTGTATAAATCAGCAGTCGATTTAAGGTCCATCCGTCTTTCGTGCGGAAGCATCGGAACAAACACAGCAGCGACCCAACTACGACAAACTCCTTGCGGATTGATCGCTTGCTGTGTGCCATACACGGGTTTAGTTTTGCTCTGGCCGGACTTTGGCTTTTGAGTTCCTGATAAGTCCCCTAAACGGAGTTGTTATTCCTGCTAAGACTTGATACTCTTCGATCCTGCCAGGATACCTCTTTGACTTTCTGGTTGGTCTTGTCAGGCTCTGGCTTCTTCAGTTTACTGTTCAACACGCGGCCATTAAAGCGATGGAGGATTGTCTGGAATCTCCTCGCCTCTCTGCACTGACGCGCCCTGCTTGTACCCGTGTGCTTGAGGACGATTCATCGCTTCTCTGAACTTCTCTGTCGTGTTGCTGTGTCAATTCCGAGCGGAGGCGGCCCTTGGTGGAGGTGATCGCGGAAGAAGAGTTGCTGATTTGACGATCGCAGCAATTTACTGCAATCTGTGGCTTCTACATGCTTGTACCTACCGATCATGCCTCCGTGCTCCCTCTGCATCAACTAATTAACAACGGGCCCAGCCTGAAGCTTCGACATCGAACCTCCTCCTATGTTCTTCGCTCTTATCTGGGCTTGAGCCTATCTTCAGGCAGCTGAAAAACATCCAGGACTGCAATCGAATGCAAATATGCGGGCAATGAGGGAAACCTAGCCGATGTTATCATCAGTCTGATTCTGCCACGACAAGACAAGAGCGGACCCGGATTTGAGTGCTTTGCTGAAAGCGTGGTGATGAGGGCCTGAAAGACTTGATCGTCAAGCTGAGCACCAGTCTCCAGCAAACACAGCTACAAGAATTCTTGCGCACGTGCGTATGCCAAATATAATGCTTTTTTGCTCAACCACTTTCGTGACATAAGACGAACGACGATGCTTGAGCACAGGATAGCGCAGGACAGCTGATACCGAACGGTCGCAGACGTCAGTGTTGGTTTGTCTTCTTGGCCCGGGACCATGAGCTCTTCCTTGAAAGGCCCCGACTGGCGCTGTGCCTCAAGAAGTTGGTCATGCCCCCTTAGTGAGTCTTTTCATTCCAGCTTGGGTTGCAGCATTCATGGCATTGAGGAACATCTGCGTTTCCTGACAGGTTCTCCCATTCAGCCGCACCACAGGATGGAGCTCGCCTGGCCTCCAGCGCTTCTTGTACCTCTGTGACTTTGCCACCGACCAGGACGCAGGGGACCTCACGCCTGTAGTGGGAGCCGAAGATCACGATCAGCCTTTCAAACTTCATGGAGACATCTTGGACCCCCGACGTCTTCCACGTAGAGAACTCGAAAGACATGGTATTCCATTGAGCCTCGCCATTCAGCTTTGAAGCATTGTACTTCGCGCACGCATTTGGCACCCACGCAGCTCAGGCATAGAAATACTAGTCAACCATCGAGCGCATGCAAGTCATCTTGGGGACGGCAAACTTTCTAGCATGTGGCTTCCCGAGGCTGTGGCTGTGATATCTGCGAGCTTTTCCTCGATGATCTGCTGCTTGTCTGCCGACTCCGTTATGTCTGTGATGTCATCCTCTGGGACATGGACATCCGCATGCAACATGGGCTGAGCACACTTCGTCAGAAGATCTGTGCATGCAACCCATCCTTGAAATCGTTGAGCTTCGCATCAATGAGAGACTGAAGCTTGAAGTCTTCCCGTTCAACCTGAGGGGTGAGCTGTGGGCTACCTGCTTCACCACAGCCAGAGTCATTGGAGGAAGCGCCTGCAAGTCTTTGCCAGTGATGTCGTTCACCTGCCAATGGCTGACAAAATCTAAATTCGGCTGCGAAAATAAGAGCCAAGTGGAGCTGAGAAAATCCAGGAGAATGCCACTGGAGTTCTTTCAGGTACCCGGTGACGTTTAGTCTTGCCGCAGATTCTTGCAACAACTGCAGGCAACTGCTCTCGCCGCTCGGGCCGTCGAACGAAGGCTGTGCTCTACAATTGCCGGCACCAGTTAGATCAATCCAGGAGGTGCATGCGACAAAATTGCAGAACAGAAAGCCAAACCGAGCAATCAATCCACAATGGTTGTCGTACCTGCTGCCAGTGGCGCTGCTGGATGCTCTTCTTCGACAGCTCCATCAGCAACGGGAGTACCTTGTGCACGTCGCAGCTCAGCCCTGAAGGAGCCAGGGGCTGGTTGGCAGTTCTTGCCTGTTGAAAGTCTTCGATCTCGTGCTTCAGCTCGTGGTACGCAGGCCTGAGGGTCAACGCCGCCACACAGCAGCGCAGTGCCACAGATTGCTCGGCAACTTGGCCGTAAGGGTCTCACCACTCTCGAAGTTGTGCAGGCATCTTTTTGCACCGGAACCTTTCAAGACGCCGTCTGCTTTGCTCTGTGCGTATCCAGTTCGGCCTCTTTCAACCTCATCATACCTAAAGAAGCCTTAGCTGACTATGAGAAGTGGTCAGATATCTGTCGGATATTGGCGGTGCTTCCGACTGAGCAAGCCGCGCGAACTGGTCGGCCTGTGGCCGGCATATCTCTATGCCACATCGCATGACGGCAAATTCTTGCGGCAGCCTCTTTCTTCATGTTCTCCATCTCACCCGGCACCTATGCAAGTTATGCAGTTCTGCAGCTATGCCGCGCTTGGAATTAATCAGGAGACCCTCTGATACTTGCGCAACATGGGAAAACGCAATCCTGCAGGCAGTCCATCCGTTTCCTGATTCCAAATAGCAGAAGCAGCCTTTTCGCACAGGATTGTGGCCATGCAAACCTGGAAGATGCTAGAAGAGTCCGGCTGCAAAAACTCGGAGGTTGACACTGGAGTGCTTCACTTTACAAAGGGCTTCCAGGTGCATCCTCTTCACATATCCGCAGTCCCGCGAGCTCTTCGTGGCTTTCGGGATGCTCTGGCATCGACACCCAAGTGATGCGGACAGGGCCTAGTAACAGTCACCGAAGGTTCGCAAATTGTCACTATCTCCCACTACAGATATGAAAGCATGCGATGCTTCATGTGCCCTGACGACCACGCACGATTATGGAAATCCTGCGGAAAACTTTTTACAATATTGTGCTGCAGCTTCTGCAGCGGTCTCGCGCAGTGCGACGAGTTTGTTTGCCAATTCCTGAAGCTGTGTTCCATGACTTGTCTTTGCCAGCCAGTCGGCTGGAATCACGGATTCTGTGCCGATTGAGCCATGGCAGGCACCGGCCAGGGTTGCTCTGCTCACGGTACAACCTCCAGTAGCAATGCTTGCTTCCACGGCATGAGTGTAGCTTTCGTCTTTTGCACAATGCAAGGGCAGAATCAGTGCTTGAGGCAGAGATCAGGAAATCCCAACAAACGGAAATGTGGCAGCCTCGGGCTTCAGCTTCAAGCCGACCTCTGCATGCGACAGATCAGCAAACTCACCGATCGCTCGGCCAAGTGCCACGGCCACCTCATCATCAAGAGCCGTTCTGAAAGTTCGATCCGGATTTGTAAGGTCCCCCTGAGCCGCAGAAACTGCTTCCTGCACTGTTGCAGTGCCAAGCACCAGCTTCTCGAGAACACGTGCGAAGCCGCAAGCGAAGGCTGCAGCTTTGTCGGTGTTCTGGACGACACGGACTGCGGCATCAACACTGGCCAGTAAACTGGGCTGCCCTGCCAGTAGCGCGACAAGCGGGGCAACCTTGCAACAGCCATCTACCTCAGGGAGACTGGAGGTGCCATGTGAGCGGGGGGGCAACAACCTAGATGCCTCGAGGCAACGGCATTGTGAGGGTTAATTATCGTTTTGGGGATTACGCATCGCCTCCCCAAGCGAACAGAAGTATGGCTCTTAACTCTTAACTGTCCAGCCCTGGCCCCAGTCATGTCTCAAAAAGCGAGCTCATGTACAGTACTTTGGGATCCCGGTCCGCCCATGCTTGCTGTTAGATGTTAGCTGAGCGTTGAGTTCAGCTGCCGCTCAACTCATACGAGATGTAAAGCAACGACAGACACGATAGTAAACGAAACGGACTGTTCGTTCAGCATAGACCGAAGCGATGTGAACCTTGCATGTGGGGTGTGGCAGCTGAAAAGTTCGGAAGAAGGACCTGCTCATCGACGGAGCCGCACTTCGGGAACTTCTTCTTCTCACTGACATACTTTTTGAGGAAGCCCTTGACGGAGCCATGTCGCCATGGCCCCGGTAGGGGCATGCTCCACTTTCTTTCCGCTTCAATCACGTTCCCATGGGCATCTGTTGGGTTTTGCTTGAGCTCTGGCCAGTTGTCTGGATCCACAGCCTCCACCTCATAGGCGCTGGCTTTGCCAAATTTGACTTCGAGGCGAGAGGAGTAGTCCTCTGCGTTGAATTTCCCATCGCAAGCAACCAGGGACTCAAGGAGGGCCATCGTTTGTTCTCCGTAGCAGCTGAACCCGCCGGGTGGAGGTGTGTAGAAGATATTGCCTGGAGGATCGCAGAAGGCCGGACCGCACTTTGCCGCTTTAAGGTGTTCTGCGAGTTTGCTGGGGTCATAGCACCAATGGCACGGAACGGCTGCTGCATCAGCCACCAAGCATCCAACCACGGCGCCCCTGGCCCTGGCAGCCAGGCCAGCCCGCTCCATAGCCACACGCTACAGCCGAGCGACCGAGGTGTCGAACACAAAACGGCTGAGCCACAGGATTACACAGGAACTATGCCATGCCGCTTCGATAAGCCTTGAAGATGATTGAGTTGCAGAAGCTTCCCAACTGCAGATGCTGCTTCCGCTGCGTGAGAGGTTAGTGCCGCTAGTTGGGAACAGGTGCGACAGCACTTCGCATGAGAACAGTCCCGCCACTCTGAACTCGCATGTTGTAGGAGGTCGCTGATAGCAAGGACTAAATAAAGAGCCCTGCGACCAGAAACACTCAAACAGTACCAGACAGTACCAGGAGCAGTTCAAGGCCAAGTGGTCCAACAAGTCGACACTGACAAACCCCAGCCTCAACCCACAGATAGTCCTTCCAGCGGCCAATGGTCTCCAGAACCTTTAGCTTCAACAGCTCCCATTCGTGCACCATGGTCTTCAACCCACACGAAGGTTCAGGATGCAGCTGCCGTGTACAAGTCGTACAGCTGGCTCAGGTAATCGAGCTCCTGACAAGCCACATCAAATGAGCGACAATTCTTCCATGAGACCATCTGTATGCAACACCCAGGACCCAAGAGGGTTCACAGCTGCGCTCCCCCCTGGATCTCATCACATCGGGTACCAACGCCGCAAATGGGCGAGCGTAAGACACACGCCATCCAAAAACAATATCAGAAAAGAATGCAAAGTTAAACGACGGGAACCGAGAGCACGACCGTCTATGGCCGAATGATTCCCGATGTCTGGAGCTGACTCGTGCGTGGTCTTACAGCGCTTAGTCCTTCTCTGTCTGGTCAAGCTGCGGATACGTTTGATGAGGAAGGCCGAAGAGATCTTCACCTCAGTTCGTCAGCGACAAGGCAGCAGTCCAACCTTGTGCCAACCGGGGAAGTTACCGAGGGCAAAAATCTGGCGTTTGCGACCATGCACCTGCATGGAATCAGCAAGCCCTTGATGCCGCGAGTTGCAGATGAACACCCCTATGCCTCATACTCTTCTTTGCAGCGCCTTGAGACTTGAGCCCAGGCATTTGATACAAGTCTACGAGCACGTGCTCACCTCTTCTCTGAGCTTCCGACTTGAGCCGCTCCACTGCCTGGCTACATGACGTTTGTTTGCCTGGGGCTTGAGGGCAAATCGCAGTTCTCTGAGGCCTGGCCAGGCCGAATCCCCTTGACCATGGGGCCGCGCCTTGACTCAGACCGTGCTTTCTAGAATGCTGGGAGGAAGCTGAACTTAGCACTGAGCTCTTCATAGTCCCTGCGAAATTTTTCAACATCTCGTCTGAAGGCATGAACGGTCCTGGGCGCACATTGCCGAGACAGAATGTGTCAAAGCTACTCACCGTCTCATCGCATAAGAGTGCCCTGCTTGATGAGGTTGCGTTTGAACCTCGGCAAGAAGCAATGCTTCCATGCCGCGAAGGCAGTTCCATCACGAATGACCAGAGGCAGTCTCCGTGACTTTCATCACGCAATGCCGCGCAATGTGATACAGTGGTCTACACAACATCCTCCGCTCTTTTTTTGCTACGTGCCTGCATTGGGAGGGGTCGGTCCTCCATGCAGCAAGCCGTATAAATCATCGTTGCCTGTATTGTACGGCAGCGCCTTGGTTTCGGGGTGGCTTCGGGTAATCATAAGAAGTACCGCACGCCTGTGGATGTCAAGACTTGGCTGTACTATGCTGTACTCAACCATACCGAATGCAGTTCAGCTTCAGTCATCGCCTCCAGCTCACTGAGCTTCTGAGACAAGACCTCGATTCCGGTACGTCAAGAACAGCAGCTTCGTCTTGTAAGCCTGTCCAAAACCCACTGACCGGCTAACGTGCGACGGAGTTTCAGCGACCTCTGCTTGGAGGCCAGCGGCTTCAATCCTCAGATGCAAGGTAGGCCAAAGGCCTCAATGAGTAGCGACAACGCAGCCAAGTGCAGCAAAGCTTCTCTGACTCCTCTTGCCGCTGGCGCAGCCCCTCACTCTCCGGGCTTCGGCTCAGCTGGTCGGTAAGATGCTGGAAATTCTGCCTGCGCAGGAGCGACGACGCTGCAAACCGCCAGCACAGAGAATGCGACTCCATGCCCTAGAAATGCTCCACTCATCCCAATCACCCGTCATAGGCTGCCAAAGGCACAAGCTGGCATCCAGCAAGAGCCGCTTCTCCTCCAGCACGCTCTGCAACAGCTCCTGCATAAATGCCCAAGATTATATGTACAACAAAGCACCACAACATCTGAGGCGATGAAGCGATAGCGCCACTCCTGGGTCATCACTTCTCTGCCTTCATCGAGTCCGGAAACAGCCTGAACATGGCACATCGCCACATCGAATTGCAAAACAAGCAAGTAGGATTTGTTGGACTCGAATGTTTGGATATTTGGACGCACCACATGGAGGTCGAGATTGGGACGAGGCTGGCATGTGGAGTTTGAAGGTTCGAAGCGGATTGTCATCTAAAAGTCTGAAGCCACAGCGACCGCCGTGCGACGGGCTAGGACCGGCCAGCAGGGGAGGACGTGGGTGGGTCAACCTGGCACCTCCGAGGCTCGAACTTGAAATTTTGAGTTGGAAGGAGCCCGAGATTGAAGGCTTAAAAGCTTGAAGGTTTGCGAGAGAAATGGTGAAATATTGAAGCAACTTGAAAGTTTGAGAATTTGAGAGGAGCTTCAGAGATCGAAAGATTGAGCTTGAGAGTTCGAATTCGTCAAAGTTTCAGGCTGTGGATTGAAAATTTGAATTTGAATTTGAGATCATGCAAACTTGCGAGGTGTACTGTTGTTTTGGTCTCGGGATTTTTGCCACTGGCAGAGGCGGGTTAAGGGGCTGAGGGGTGCCTGAATTACAAGAAGAAGTATATAGGGGGTATCCAGGAAGGAGGCTGGGTTTCCGAGGCTTGTGCCTTACTAGTACTCGTAGCGATACTATGGCAGCCTTAACAACGTTTCAAAGGGTTTTGGGGATAGCATACTGTAACTGCACAGGGATTAAAAGGAATGTTGGTACAAGTACTACGCATTCGTGTTTCCCCAGGTCTGAGTGCATGTCACGTGGCGGGCAGGGTCCGAGTCAGCAAAAAGAGTCAAAAACATCAGGGGCAGAATCAGCAAGCAGGCCGGATGCAAGTCATCAACAGCACAGTCGCAGTCAGCAGACCCCATAGCCACTATCGGAGGTGCCTCACTCAGCCCGAAACGGCAAACACCAAGAAAGTGCCATGCGACGGCAGCACCTCTAACGCAACGGCATGCTCTTGGAAAAGTAGTGTCAACTTTCAGCGTCGAACATGTCCAATCCAGCTCTGGAGATGTACAGCCAGTATTGCAGCCTAGCGTACAACTACTGTGGGTGCAAGAGGGGGTGCTGCATGGTCGCTTCTGTTTCCTGTTTTCCCATATCCAGCTTGTGGCTTACTGATTGGAGCTTCCTGGTTTTTGGCTTCCGCGGCTTGCTTTTGACTCGAGGCCACCCCTTTTGCTAGAGGCAGCTGCTGGCTTTCTGACTCGATTTGCAGACAATCGCCTGACTTGCTGACACGAGCTACTCTGCCCTTGCGGCTACTGCTTCCCACAGTATCGGCTCAGTGCAGGCCGAGTGTTCGTAAAATGCATATATCCCCCTAGGTACCGCACCAGATGACCCTCGAACTTGCGAACTCGACGCTCTTGAAACCTTCAAACGTTCAAGCTTCCAAACCTTCAATTCTCGAACTCTCGAACTTTCACACCGTGCAATTTTTCAAACTCACAGTTTTTCAAGCCCTCGATTTAGCAACCTCGTACATGTTGAAACTATGGAATTGTCAAACTCTCGACCTCAGCGGCGAGCCCGCAAACCGAATTTGGTGAGAAAATGAGAGAACCTTTCTGGCTCGAAACCTACACACTTTCAATCCTTCCCCTCCTGCCAACCCGTCGAACATCCGAACTGTCAAGGCGAGTTCGACTGCGCCGATCGAACTCGGCCGCGGTTAAAGTTTCGAGATTCAATTCGAAGCAACCACTTTCGATGTTGAAAGGTTCGAAGTTTCCTGCCCGCTGAGTTGCAAATACCAGCCTGCCCAAACCTTCGAATTGAAAGTTCGAACCTTCAAAGCTTCCCACTGCCACACTCTCGGACCTTCGAGCTCGAACACCCTGGCTCGGGACTGGGGAGGCCACTCAAAAAGGAGACGGGCATGCTAAGCCGCCACAGCTCGTGAAATCTTCACATCTGATAGAGTAGCTCCTTCCGGCCTTGTATGGCACCACGGCACGCTGAGAGAGCGGATCCTGCGCAGTGGTCGGTGCTTGTCGAAGCACGTCAGTGCGCGCCATGCCTAGCTCAGCTCGAAGAAACAATCGTAGTCCTGAAAGCCCGGATCTGAGCCGAAGGCATCTTCGTGGTACCAATGTCGCGACTCCAGGTCTGAAGGCAATGGCCAGCTGGAAAATGCCTGTGCCGAGAGGATCGCAAGACAACTGACGACAAAACATCGCCTGAGTCGTCGTGAAATTTAGTCGTCAAGCTGCGTCCAGACGTTCTGGTAGTGCAAGGTCGTGGCCCGCTCCAACAGCAGAAGCCTGCTCCTCGGATCGTGATGCTGGGGATTTGCATACACCTACTGTCCGGCCGAAGCGATGCCATCCTTTTTTCACGAGATCAAACCATTCGCTGCAGTACGAGCTGAAGCTGAGAACATCTCGTTTTTCAGTCCCAACCAACCGTCACCACTCAGCGACATTCGGCGACCCTCGCTGAACTGTCAAGCCTGCCACTTCTCTGCTGCCTAAACCCGCCGCCCGAGTGACCCATCTAAAGTAGGCTCGGAAAGACTATCCAGCACGATCACCGAGCATGGGAACCCACATCAGCCGAGACACAGAAGTCAACGAGCTTTGTCCGGCTCCATCAGCATGACCACCGAAGTACCCCAGAGGCAAGTCCATCGCAGACATACCATCCTGGTCATGCGAAGCGACTCGCCGTGCACACACAAGACCCCTACATTAACGAGATGGCTTCCCTTGAACACCATGTTTAACAGATATTAACAGATCGGATCATTGGCTTACCCGAAGCATGGAAAGGATGGTTCCCATCAGTCCTTGAAGAGCGGAACAGTGACCTTTCTTTTCCCAGGCCTTTTGTGGATGTTGCGGCAAGAGCAATAATCAAAACTGGTCTTAGCGGCGCCATCTGCGCTGCTGTGTGATCATGCCAAGTTACTCATTGATGGTCATTGTCAGAAGGCTGCTCCCGGCATTGGACCACATGCCCGGGCCAAACGAGCCTCAGCATAGCGGACACGGAGGCTTGGCCGGATGCGTCGAAGCACCCGAATGCAGGAAGCGAGAGCAGTACGAGCAGCCGTGCCCGTCCGACAGCGCCAATGGCATGTTTGGCGCAGGCGTCGGGCGCGATACAGCACATGGGTTCCTGATGCCACAACATCCGATCGAAGATGCACTATGACTATGAACGCCTGTTGTCGACCATCACAGGCCACCAGCATCTTTCGCAAAGTATTGGTTGCTGAGTGATACCGACCAAGTGGCGGAAGAGTGAGTGACACGGCATCAGCAGTTGCGGGTCCAACTTCGCCGGCAGCATTGATGGCAGCAACTCTGCACAGGTATCCTCGCCGCGATACAATTTTGCCAGCGCGGACCCGAACAAAGAAACAGCACCCAGCATTCCAAACCCTGTAGTCTCAAGAACCACTCAGAAGCGCACCTCAGCCTACCAAAACCACTACCATGTCCAAAGCAATAAACCGCAATAGTGAGCCAGCGCTGCACCGTCACTATGCCTTTCGTACTAGAGCAGCCCAGCCAAAAATGACAGAACATCATGCTGAACGCCATTAAGCGTCGGCCAATTCGCTGGTCAAATTCCTCTGTGTGAATCTCTGCACGCTGCACGCTGTCCGTGATATGCTTCACATGTCCTATTTCCAGCCACTCATGTGGATCTGCATCGGTAACGGAGAAAGGCCTAACCCAAAGACGGTAGGCAACTAAGTTGGCACCGCCATCGTACATGGGGGGATCCCACTCCACTGCCAGAACGGGTCCGCTGCAGCCAGCCAAGCGCGGCTGGCCGCAGCCAGCAGGCGCACACGGGCCCGTTTGCACTTCAAGCTCTTCCGGCTCACCGAGGCCAACCTCGTTCACTGCACAGACGCGGAAGATGTAGAGGCTGTCCGGCTTCAAACCCGAAGCCAAAAACGAGTTTTCCCTACCTTCACGGGCTTCGACATCTCCGGCATGCAGCCAAGTCGAGCCGCCTCCTGACGGCCGCTTTCCTCGCCCGAGGAGTCGAGAGTCCACGCGGTAGCCCTTCAGTGGGACGGCTTTGTCTTCGTTGGCCGGAGGCAGCCAGGCCAGCCTCACATCATTCGCGATGACATCCACGTGTAAATCCTGAACCGGGGAAGGAACTCTTGCGAAGGAAAACTCGCAGGTGACGTAGGCTACGTCAATGCCGGCGGCATCAATCATCGGCCAGGTGCAGGCTCGTCGATGATACTTGCTGTCGCTAATAGGCACAAATGCGCGTGCGAAAAGTTCTGGCTGAGATGGCCTCCCGAAGAGGCTGCTCGTGCACAATGACCAGGCATCTATTCGGAAGTAGACTGGACCTCCAGCAGCCGGTCCAGGCCCAGCTTCGCTGAGTCGAACAGTGACACGCGCTTTGAACCTGCATTCCGTGCTGGAAGCACGGCCCGAGCCCGAAAGGCCCGAAGCATCTCGCTCCATGGCCTCAACGGCCGAGGCAATGCGTTGCTTCAGCTGTGCCTCCTCTGGTGGCACCGCCAAGGGCGGACCGGCTTGCCTCGGCACACACAGATCAAAAAAACACAGCACGAAACCGGACAAGGTTCTCTTTCCATGATTAAAATCTGAATGAAGTCAACTGAGGGAAGCACACGAAACTGGTGCTGAACGGGCCCGGTCGATCAGGAGGATCGCTCCGGGCATCCTCGCCTACGTGAAGGCTGAGCTGGTATTGGGCTGGGCTCTGCATCCAACTTCCTGCTGGGAGTCGCGAAAGGTATAGGAACTTCACGACCAGAAGCTCTGGCTCAGGCAGAGGTCGCTGCCTTGAAGCAGGCATGCCGTTGGGCTTGGGGAGGCTTTGCGCGTCGCTTCTGCGACTGTGTCCACCCGATCGGCATGCTAGTGTTGTGCATGCACTTGCGTTGGTAGCGCTGTGCCCGGTGTCGGGTACACCTGTGTCCACGGCTGCTTGGCTTTGACTGCCTTGGTGTGTCCGTCGAAGCACAGATTTTGGCGCGGGCCCTTGGATCTGGAGCGACAAGGGGTTTTCCCGGGACTCTCGGGTTTGCAGTTCATGTCTCGGAACTTCGTCGGCGAAGCGTAATGTACGGGTGGCGGCCTTGCTAGTGCAAGCTGCACAGGGTGCAGAGGTCTCTCCGACCCTTGCAACCAACCTCCTCGCCTCCAAGGCCTGCGGCACCTGCACGGATTGTGCAGCGTGCAGAGCCTGCGGCGCTTGCGGGTGACACGAAGTGTTGGCGTTGGGAAGAAAAGGTCTTGGCGCACCCGGCAGGACATGGACTGGTGCTTTGGCGACGGGCGCTTGCTGTACAGGCAGCTCATGCTGCGGGAAGCTCACTACTCGCGGAGCCCTGCCCACGCCGGGAAACGACATTGCTATGTGTGAAACAGCATGGCTGCTTCAAAGTGGGCGCTTAATGTTCGAGCCTATGAAATTTCAGCTGCGGCACAAAAAGCAAGTCTCGAAAAGCATGCCATAGGCAGAAAGCTTCAGCCGCGTCTGAGGTATCTGTCTCAACAGTGCCGATGCGCGCCCCGAAGCTCCCGTCTACTTCTCATTCTCCTTCACGTCCGAGATCTCCTGTGCTTTTCCAGCCACCCTTCGCCGTCATCCAGCATCGGAGCTTGGCAGACTGCTGCAAGTGCCTGTGACGACGGGCGCTGCAGGCCCAGCCCACAAAACCTTCTCCCAGGCCGACAAACCCATTGGGCTGCCGCCCTTCTGCACTGCGGTCTCCGGACCGCCAAACATTTTGCACGAGCTCGCCGATGAGCTGCATGACAGCTGCGATGAGTTGCGTGACAGCGAGACCCATCTCGAGCAAAACCCGAAACATCCCGTGACGAACACCACTTCTGACAGATCTGCCGGTACCAACCGCACAGCCAACCAAGATTTACCCAGGAATTGTTTTGCGGATGCTTAAACCCTTACACGATTACCTCGCTAAGCCACTAAGTGCTGACATATCTCGCAACATCACACAATTTCTTGCTCTCCAGCATGCTGGCAATCTTCTTCAGACTTAAGAACCAAAAAACGTAACATCTGTATTCCACATAAATCGGGTTGACGTTCGTTTTAGCCGTGTCCAAGTCTGGATTTCGTGGTGAAGCATTGGTAACCTCGTCAGGTTTACACATGTTGGCGCGAGGCGTGTCAATGTTGTCACTCCGATCATCAAACAACAGTGTACAAAAGCACTCGTATACGTTGCAGTTGCCTCTCGGGGACGCAACTGGTCTGTGTGTCCAGGATTGGTCAGGCAAAGATTCCCTCCCGCCGGAAACGCCAAAACTCAGGGCCATACTGAACCTGCTTGACAGTCAGCTCCTGCAGCCGAAACGAAGCACGTGAGTGCACCGGACCATAAGTGCTTACCAAACTCATCCGCTCACACGACAGTGAACACAAGAGTCTGTCCAAATGTCGCGTCTCACTCTCTGCCAGGAGCTTCGTCCAACCTCTGCAGGATGCTGGCTGGCATCGGGCTTGTTGGGAAGATGCTGCTTTTGCTGGCACTGCTGCTCTGCACGCTTTTCTTCGGCTTCTGGCGCGCGAGTCTGTTGTGTGGAGAAGAAGAATCTATTTGCGACGAAGTGCGAGATGTTCAAAGGAACTGCTTTCTTCGGCGCACAAGATGCTCCTAAGCATCGCTCTCGCCATAGTCATAGACGGCATCAGAACCCGGGATGAAGTCCAAGGTCACCGTGGCTTCCACAGGCGAGTAGGGGGGCAAGGCCGGCCGACCTGGAGCGGATGGAAGACCTTTGTCCCCGAAAGCCAGATTTCCGGGAATCCGCATCTTTCGAACGCCTCCTGTCTTCATGCCGCGGATGCCCTCATCCATGCCCGGGAGCAGCTGTCCTACTCCGAACCTGAAATCCCTTGCTTTGCCCTTCGTGTCTTCGACAATGATTTCCCTCTCACGAATGAATGCCTTGATTTGGTACTGTATACCAATTTGGTCACCGATCTGGGGCGATGCCCCAGTGCCAGTCTTCACATCTTCCCACTCCACTCCGCCGGTGTGAACGTCATCGTCATCACCTGCAGGAGTAGTCTTCCAGGCCGTGGTCACCCCTGACTCCGCATGGCTTGGACCTGCGAAGCCTCCCGCTCCCATTGCCAGAACCGGCAAGAAGCGAAGAGCCTCGGCCCGAGAAATGTCGCCATCCTTCGGTACCAGGAAAGCCTGCCGATGTCAACAAAAAGGCTGAGCAAGCTGACGTGGTCAACAACTGCTAGGACCAGAACAGGATTTCCTGGAAGCTGATAGCTGCCAAGACCTACAACATAGAGACTTAGAATACACATGCTCAGCATTCTTCAGGCGTATCCCGGCACTTCTCCAAAGCTAATCCTGCTGGGCACCGGCTTGTGGGTTCTGCATGCACGCAAAAGGCCTACGGACCGGTTGCCGCCAGAACAAAACTTTGGGCTTTTTATTGCCGCCCTGGTTTCGCAGTTCTTAAACTCACAGCTCCCGACGGGTAACGTGTTCAAACAGAAGCTGGTATAAGGGCAGCTGCTATCTTTGTGCAAAGCACGCCTGAGCTTATGGATCAGGATTTCTTGCACGCCTAAGCCTTGGCCGGCGAAAAACCCAAACCGCAATTAGCTGCAACTTCAGTTTTCGACTTTGGGCATGGGCATCTGAGCGCCCGCAGCCTGAATAACGATTCAAAAGCGTCAAACAGCCAAAGCTTCTGCCTCTGCTTCTCACAACAACTGCGGCCTGCACTCGGAATACAGGCGCAACCGTTCAGAGATATGACAAAATTCAGGCTTCTTCCTTCTGCTCTGCTTTGAAGCATTTCCAAGCCTAACCGGTCAAGCCACTGAACGACCTGTACCCGTTTACCAGGTCCTTCCGCCACCATGATTGGATGAAGTCAGTCATGCATTCAGTCCCAAATCTTCGCTCCACTTATCCATTCTGGTATGCCGCATGGCAGGGCCCAATTTGTTCATTATTCATGTGCCAAACATTTTCCGCTTATCCCATTCCCCCAACTCCATGGAACCGAAACACGGCGCGGATTCATGGAAAAAACAATGCAAACAGAGCAATTTGTGATCCCATCTTGGTGGTCGTCTTTGGAGAATAGCAAGAGCACGATTGGAGAAGGATCCGACGACAGCAAGAGATTGTACAAAGACCAAGGTCTTCGAGTCTCAATTCTGGCGATAGGTTTACGGGAAGTCGATATGGATTCACACTGTAACTCAGGATCGAACTGCATCAGCTTGACCACAAGATTCGATGATTCGCCCTGTGAAAATTATGCTGCAGGGGCTAAGGCTGGAAGTTTCCTTTGTTTGCTCCTCTTCCAAAAGACTTTGAAATCATGACCTCTGTCTCGCGTTTTTTGCCAGCGCTTCGAAGGACAACCTCAGCGACACGTTCTCGAAGAGTTACAGAGGATGCATGTCCATCTCGTTCCGAACCCGGCTGCGGCAGTCATGTACACTAGACAAGCCTGCGCCACGGAAAAGGCAAAGACGCTGCAGGCAAGCTACGACGAGCTTACCCTAAAGGTGCGTAGGCGCACAACATGTGCTTAGGTTTCCTGCCTGAATCAAAGAAGCGGTACGTCCCAGGCCTTGTGAAGAGACACTGCCAAAAGCACAAGTAGTGCACAGCGCCCTTGTCGTCGGGCTGGAAGCATGCTTTCAAAGGCTGGCCGAGGAAAGTGGCAAGATTCGATGCCTCTGTGATGCTCTCTTGGGCCAAAAGCCAACGACGCATCTGCCCCAAAGCCACTGCTCTGAATGAAACTGCGAAACCCTCAGCACCAGCGTAATTATGCTGGGCTGCACTGATTCAAAGGCGCGACACATCAGCTTGCTTCAGCAACATGGTCTCATGCTAAGTAGACGGCTTGATTGCAGCATGCTGCGCGCATCCTGCTCCTGCAGGGGACAGCGAACGGAATCCAAAGCACAGCGAACCAGTTTATGCAGCCGTGCCTCTTTGTCAAGAATGTTTGGAAGGTATGAATCCAGCATGGCCTCCAAATCGAAGCAGCGTTGCATTGCGTTGCATGTTGACCGCTTGCCAAGCATAGACGGGGCCAAGGCATACATCTGGGCCACCGGCTCCAGCTCCTTGTCGAGCGAAAACATGGACGATCCAGGAACCCCGAACAGGCACCGTGGACTTAGACCCACATACAAAGGATACATACAGTTACATACATGCACACACACACACTACGTACATCCATGATATTCATGCCTGCAGGCATGCAAACTTGATCCCACTCGAATGAGCGAATACGTGCGTGTCGGCACAATATGTATCTCATCGTGACGATGCTCACTTTGTGATTGCGTGCCCACAACAGCGCCCCTGTATGTTCCAACTCGCTTGACTTCATGACAGCGGTGATCCAAATCAAATTTGTGTGGCAACAGGCAAAATCTGCCATGCTCTGGAGAGCTGCATGCATCGTGTGCTCAACTTGCCGTTCCACGTCTGTCGCCATGCCCTTGCTCGTGGTACACATGCGATGTGCAGCGCAACACAAACACCCTTCGGATCCCTGCTGCTACTTGCAACACGAAGCATGCGCATCATTCAAGCGCAGGCACACAGCCTGCGACGACGACAAATATGCTGGCAAGCCGCTAACTCGATTTCGCCTTGCTTTTCTCTCACCTGCAGCAAACAGCACGATGAGGATCACAAGGAAGCACTATGGCCACTGCACCCACTTGCACCCAGCAATGCCTCTCGCAGAGTTCGCATGACGTGGCCCAACGCATCAATGTCACCGTCTGCCACCTGTACCCAAGCTACCTTCTGTGAACTCTTCACATGGCCGGAAACATTAAGTTCTTACACCGGATTGCTGCAGGCTCTTCTCAGTGTGTGGTCGCTGCTGACGCAAAAATGGAGTAATATTGCGCGCTGATGTGGCGACTATCTGTAGAACGACTCTTCCTACGTAAGTTTGTCGCAGAATTCGGCGTGCTCTGAGTGGCACCTCTCGGCTCAGCTTCTTCATCGTGGACTTGATGACTTCGCTGAGGGCCTCCAACCGGTGGAATGCCTGGCTGGATAATCAGGACACTTGACATGGCAGTTGTTCAGCACGCCCTTCTTTAGCTAGCGACTGGCCACCTGCGTGTGCAGCTCACGAGCGAAGGATTCCTGATTCTTGCATGCACTCGCAACATCTCGCAACTAAAGGCACCTGGCCAATTGGTTTCAGTACTTTGTTTCGGGGATGCCGGCTCAACTACAGTAGCGCGAGCGATCACTCACAATCCGACATGGTCTCCTTCCAGCGTCCAGCCAGCTCTCGCAGGCTCCGTGCAAGGCTGCCGGCCTGAAGGGAGAGCGCCTGAGCGTTGGTGGTCGAAACCAGTGCAGATAAAGTAGAGATCACCGCCTGGCTGAGTTTGCTGCAGAGATTTGCCTGCGAGGCTCCATGAGTTGAAACTCATCGTCCAGACCTTTCTTGCAAGAACCCCTGCAAGTCCCTTCACCGCTCCGGTCATGGCAGACTCTTTTTTGGTAGGGCCACGACGAGCAAAAGAGCGCAGCTTGGCCTGCGAAACAACGACCCGCAAACCTTCTACCGATTCGTGCAACCGCAGATTTCTGAATTCGAGCTAAACAGTCTCATCTCAACACCACAAGGAAACGTATGTCCTCAAACTCATCCAACGTCGGCTCGGATGCGCGAAACTTCTTGTACCTTGAAGAATACGTTCGCAAAGCAACGATCGGCACTTGGCTGAAATGGTGGGACTATGTGGGAATTAAATGCAGGCTACAGGTCACTCTTCGTCAATGTCGCAGTTCCAAAGCCAGCTCCAGCGCTCAAACTGCTTAAGGTACTTGTTCTTGCCATCTCGAGCCTCTCATGTCTGAGCATGTCTGAAACACGAAAAACTGCACCACCAAGGCGCGTCTCTCAGGCAACCACACTTTGTATGCTGCCAGTGAGAAGTAAAACCACCTGCCGAAATTGCAAATCGCTGTCGCAAACTGAGATGGGAATCGGCCTTCAATATCTCTTTGTCCTGCGCCACTCTGTCGTAGAAGGTTCCCTGCGCCCTGTGCTGGTGCAAGAGCGATTTGTCAAGCAGTCCGATAAGGCATGCCAGCAAAGGCAAAGGGACCCGAACCCTGTGCCACTGACTGGTGGAAGGTTCGGATTGAGCAGCAGTTGCACCTTAACTCAAGAGCTCTCTCTTAGGGTCTTCCACTCAGGAAGCCGAAATGTGCTGCCCGGGTGAGATGACCAAAAGCTTTGTTGAACAGCGAGGCGTTTAAACTTGTTTAAACAGAAAGTTGAAGGATGAGTGGCCCATTTTCTCGAGCGGCACGAAGCGAGCAGTTGGACACCTGCATTGAAGCATCCCTGGCTGGCAGCCCTGGGCTGCGCGCGGTACTTGGGATTGTCACGGTATCCCAGGCCTCGTGCATCGGATTCCGTCCAACACGCATGTCTCACGAGCACGATGTGCGAGCACGTGACGTGCTTCACAAGTGCTGCATGACTGGATGTCTGCCTCGATCATCTTGGAGCACTTCAGCAAAGCCTTTGGTGGCATTCGTGTAAGTGGCAATCTTGACACGGAAGCGCATTACTAGAGCAAAAAACCTCGTGACATGCGAAGACATCAAAACTCGGCGAACCGCTGCTTTCCTTGCTCTCGTTTGGGCCTCCCCGCGTGACCCGCTCCCTTTTTCGATCTTCTTGTTTCTTCAGGAGCGGTATGAGCCCATGCACACAAACACACAAATGCCGGGGCAACCACGGGGAACAACACCTGTCTGGGATGACGATGCTTCTCACTACCAGTTCCTAGCCAAGAGTGTGTATCAAGCCACTTGAAGCAAGTTTTCGCAGACGGCACACTTTAGATAACCATCAGCAACGCCATGTTTCAATGTTGAACCTATATCCCCGCCGGGCCCTCATTACGAGAGCTTCCGGCACCCCAGGTGCCGCCAACAGCGTTCTGCACCCAATCCGCTGAACCGTTTAACGGCAGGGCTCTGTCTGCGCACCTTCTCTACTGGGTTTGTGACCCGGCTTGGGCTAAAGGAAGTGCACCAGTCACGTTCCAGGCCCAACTCGCTCAGGTATCTGCGGGGCTGGCTTCACAAATGTTGACAAACAGCAAACCAGAATAAATCGAAAACACAATCAACTTGACACCCATCGCTAGTATATGCTAGTACTGTACCCAGTGAATCTGGTGGTTCGACTGTAGCATTGCAGGACAAACCTGCAATTGCTGTGGCCCCAGCCACAGCACCGCCATTGATGGCACTCTGAATGTCTTCCATGGAGGGCTGCAGGCATACCTCGGTAGGTGAAAGCTGGTGCCAACGTGCCAGCGATGTCGCCCAGGCACTGGCCCCGAGTCCATCCAACTGCAGCTCCACTTCAAAGAACGCCGGCCTAGCCAGGCCAGGCTCCCAGGACACAGAGAAACACGGCTGAAACACGTGGAGTCAGTATGAGTCAGTATGAGTGAAGGGCGGGGTGGAACCATCTTCCAACGGGCGAGCGGAGAGTCGCTCCTTCACCTGCAGTTTTGCATAGACTGCGCATAGATCTGCGGTTTCGTTTGCCAAAACGGCCCAGCGACCTTGTGCAGCGAGCGTTTCGTTGCTGCCAGGAGGGACTGGTACATGCTCCAGTTGTAGTGCGCCTTGACCTGATGTCTCGATCCGTGGACTTGCTCGTGCAGTCAGTCAAGCCCAGGCCTTGATGATCTCACTCTCGGAGATACGACGCACGTGCGCGTCCAGGGGAAACCTTTGCTTTCGGATTTGCCAACGGCCCTAGATCTGTAGAGCCGCACCCTCGCTCTGCCGACACACACAGACACAGACAGAAAGGCACATAAACAGTAACGCCCTGACCCCCCGCGAGCAGTGCTTTTACCCACGGGGACGCCAAGGAGTCAGAGGGCCGCAAGAGTTCCTCTGAGAGGCAAGACCGGTGCCGCACGCAAGCCCTTGCAGGTGGCTGTGGCAAGTCCGGGAACCGCAAACTGCAAAGGCTGAGAAGATCTTGGAAGAGCACGCACAGAAGGTGCACATCGAGATACGAAGCACCACAATCCAAGCTGGGTGATGGCCCTAGTACCGCTTGAGAGTCAGGCGCAACTATCGTACCCAGCATGTCGTTGACCTTTGCTGCACAGGATTGACGGACGAAAGAAACAGTGGAAAAGGCGATTGCTCTAACAAGCTCCTGCTCATGATGAATTTTGGAATCGAGTGCCTGGGGCTACCACAGCATTCTCAATCTCTTGGTTTTTCGCCACCAGCCACTCCCTCAGCTCTTGCTTCCACCGTAGCACCAACCAAGGCTCTCAGCACTGCGGAAGTTCTGTCTCGGCGCCACACGTCGTGTGTCGAACATGCCTTTCTTGAATGTCGACCTCGTTTGAGCGCTGTGCCACTATGCTAGCATGCTACAGCTGCTCATGTCGCAACGATCATGTGGAAGCACAAGCAGGGTTGCCAGCTCGTGCTCGGAGTGTCCCGAGAAACCGGGAAGCTAGTTTCGGACGAAGCATTGGTTAATGTCGCGCTTCAGATCCATGCTATATCTTTTTAGTTTTAGAGGATCGGAGTTGGGGGCGAGACCTTTTCCGAAGGTCATGCCATCTCTTTTGGGAGCGCCGAAGCCAGCAACGTCTCCAAGCGCAAGCTATGTACAAGGCCGTAAGCAATGCCATGCTAGCTTCACTCATTGAAGCCTGGGTCAGGAGCCGCAGCCGCCGCGGCCGGCTCAATGACACCAGCTCTGGCGAGGCGGCACCACTCGGAGGGAATGTTGACAATGCCTGTCGAATACCCTTATGAGCATGTTGCTGTTGTCATCATTGAAGCACCCGTGCAGCACTCTGATGTTGGCAAGGCTCAAACCCAAGCTCTTTGTTGGCTTCAGCCGGGGTGTGGCTGTACCTGAATCCGCAGGTAAGCGCGCGCACACACACAGACACGAAGAAGCGAACGCAACCGAAGGCAACTGTGCCCGAGCGAGCCACGTTGACCGCCTGTGGCTTGCCCTGTGGGTTCAGCCCGACCTGAGGGTTCAGGCCGCAGGCCGCAGCAGGGCAAGATGCGCGCTGCCGAGACGTAAAGATGTTCGTTCGTTCCTTCCTTGCGTTCCCTTTTTGTTCTCGCCATTCCCGCCTCGAAGGTGACCATTTGACCCACGTTCAAGTTCTTGGGCGTGACCTCTCTGCCGTGAAGGAACACATCGCAGCCATACCTTGGATGTTTCTTGGCCCGTGGGTTTTCGCCTTTGATTTGCACCTTGGCAGGTCCAAGTGGCCAAGCTCGCACCTGCTCGCAGGCGATGAAGCCATAGTTGTTACCAGGATTGAAGGACTTGATATGTCCAATGCAAACTTCGCCGGTGCCTTGGATCCGCTCTGTTCTGAAGTCCATCCATCAGCCTTCCACAAATGCCATCATCTGCATAAAGAAGCGCTCAGTGTCTTCTTGACAGGTGGCCAAGAGGTTTTGTCGCTGTCTTGGCTCCGAAGCAAATTAGAAATACATGTGAGGTTTGCAACTCTGGACAAGCTATCCACTCTGCCCGCATCCACCAAGCGTCTTTGGGCTGCTGCGGCTCCAGCATAACTTGTGCAGTGAGGTCACCCGGGGTAGGCTCCCATAGTTCGTCACAAGGGGCGGCATCGGATACCTGAACGAACAGACTCGTCTTTCCTTCTGCTGTCCACAAAATCTCTTTGGTTGTTATACGGTTCTTGACGATTGCAGTAGTTGACGTGATCCCGGGTCGGGAGAAGTTAGGGCAAAAATACAGCTTGCTTCCGTATCAACTCTTGTAAGACGGGATAGATATTAATGTATCGACAAGCTTGCGGGAACACTCGGCCTGTGGAATTTCGGGGCGACCTATGTCGCTTTCATACTCCAGCCTGCGAATGTCGGGGAATTTGCAGCCCGACGCTTAAAAACAAACCCAGGTCGAAACAGAAACTAATAATGAACACGCCAAATAGGGATGTGAAAAAAAATGTGATGGTTTCCGCATGCTTTCTGGCGTCTCCTGCTAGTCTGTGTTGCAGCTTGCACCTTGGGTTCTGTTACCAGTGCCTCGTCTGCTTATTCCCACCTGGATGCAGTGAACGGTTTCTGTTACCACCTTCCTGGACGTGTTTAAGGTCGTTTCCTGTATGAAGGCATGGTCCCTGGTCTTGGAGATGCCCCGTTCTGATAAACCACCCCATGCATACCTCAATATGTCAATATGCATGTACATATGTGTATATACTTATATATGCATACATATATACATACATACATACATACATACATACATACATACATACAGACAGACAGACAGACAGACAGACAGACAGACAGACAGACAGACAGAGACAGACACAGAGAGAGACACTGACATTCAACAATGCTCCGGTGTGCGCAAAGCTTCTCTACCGTTTTTGCATGCACCGGGGCCTGCCGGAAGCATGTTCAATCAGGGTAGCACATGGGCTGCTGATGCGCTAATGGGCACTGATTCAAAACAACTGGATCTGGTAGTGATCTTTTTTTGGCAGTTCGACAGCCATGGGATATCACACTTCAAACTTACAGGAAGCAGAATTCACAACAGCACCAGCATGCGAATGTTACTGCGAACTTCTTGATCAAGCTGCGATTGTTGTCGTCTCGCTTAGCACGCATCCCTCAGACTGCTGTTGAGCTGCATTCGGCTTCCCTTCACGATTCAGCACTGCATTGAAAGATACGGTCGACCCAGCCACAAGCGTCGATGCTATTTCCTTGCCCACGTATACCTTGGATCGTTCCACAAGGGACCAAACGATCAGCTCTTCACAGCAGGGTCTCCCACACACCTGGATCTTGTCTTGGCAATTACTCAGTTCGTCCTCCCGCCTAGCGGGGTTCGCCTGTGGCGTAGAAAACTGGTCTGAATTGAACTTTCCCGTTTCTTCATCAGCAGGACTCTCCCCGGGCCATATTTCTCCTAGAGATTCCTTGGCGCACCCGAGAAAAGCATTTCTTAACACTCTGCCAGATACATCTCGGTCCAGAAAGGTCTTGACTTCTGCACATTCGACGAAGCAGTGTCCATTTGGGGTTGTCTTGAAAACGCCTTTCCTGAGCTCAAACCACTCGATCACCCATGCCAGGATCCGATTGCAAACGAGAGTCAAGGCGAAGCCGGGTGTGCCTTAGCTGAGGTCTAAGATGCTGTGACAGCCGTCCTGCCATGCAGCCGCAGCCCGGACCCTCTGCCGCTGAATAGAAACGGCTTCGCTGAAAAACTCACTATCTGAGCATCCCGGATGTCGACGGTCCAAGGCGCTACATTTCAATCGCAGCAGGTTGGCAGCTTGAGGCTTCTGATCGTCTGACATGGAGAGGCCAAAGGCAACAAGGTCTCCTGACGGAAAGCAAGAGACCCACACTCGGGCATAGCACTGCTCCTGCTGTTCGGAATCCAGAGCAGTCCTGGTCCAGCCAGGCTTTGAGCGAGGACTTGCAGCGTCACGAACACATCATGCCTCAGCTGGTGTTTTTTAACCAATAACAAACCTTTACAACTGCGCCAAGGAGCCCGAAACGGTCTCTGACCGGCTTGCAATCCTGAGGCTGCTTTGGTCTCAACATCTGAATGTTCCGACATTATTCCCTGTACAGATGATACACTGCTACAGGTGTGTGCTGACACGCAGCCACGTGAATGCCTGGAAGTCTGCCTGTCGGCACCCATTTTCTCAAGCAGACCCATGCAGACCTGTACATCTGAAGTCTTTCAGAGATGTAGAGCTTTGATTTGAGAATATGCCAGTATATCAGCATATTATGGACCCCTATATGGCTGAATCAAACTCAGCCGACTCAAACCCCAATGCCCGCGCATCAAAGGTAGGCAAAAAGAGAGGGTCTAGGGCGAAGCCTCTCCTTGCATGCTACCAGGAGAGACGCATAGTCGATTGTGTAGCAACAGAGACAGGGGCCTGATCAATTCATCCATCGGTGGGTGGATGCGTAGATGAAAAGTTAGACTTACAGCGGCAGTCAGTAGATAGACTATCACCGGGACAGATGGACGGGCAAAGCGGACGTTGTGAAAAAATCGGGCGTGAGCCTGGGACGATTCCACTTCGGGGAATGCCGGACCCTGCAAGTCTAGAAACTGCAAACAAGTCGCGATGAAGCCACATTCGCTCTCCTGGGCTCTTGTTGACTGTAACTGCTTCCCCTGTGCGGAGCAAGGCCACCCGGGGCCTGCGGGATGGAAACATGCAAACGGCAAGGACGCAAGGAGACTTTGTGTCACCACAGCAGGGGGCTCTTCAGGCAGGATTCCGGAAAAACGCTGATCACGGTCCCCGAGAATACCATCAGAGCCTGATAGCATTGACGGGGCAAACTGGGTAGTGCTCAAAGAATTGGCCTCTCGATTCTTGACCGTCCTAGCGGCCCTAGCAGATCGTAGTCGCATCTGCATACGATGCAGCAATGCTAGTGGCGGCATGAAACCGGCGCTGGCGTCAATGACAAAACCCAGGCAGCACTTTGTTTACACCGTGAAAAAGCTCTTTTCACTCTCTTTCCTGCCTAGAATCTTTTTTAGGCCTTGGGGTGTAAAGTTTAGGAACTAACGAACCCTTAACGGAAGTAAAAAAACAAGTTGACAGGCCACAACGGCGACACACAGTGAGCGTTTAAGGCTGGCCGCTGGGTTAGGAGGGTTTTATCTGAACATCTCGGGTCCGAGGAATCTTGATCCAGGCTGCAAAGGGGCCACTTGAAGCCCTGTCCAGTGAGGAGAAGGATTTGATTTGTGTCATGGATACGTGTCGGAGGAAACCCATGAGAAGGAGAGAAGGATTTATTGACCGTTCACATTGTGGAGGGGCAGAAAAACCCTGGACAGGGCAGAAGGCTTTTCTTGGACTCTGTCCCCGCATGCTCAAGCAGCACAGGCTACCCAGGCACAGAAAGAGCCTTTACGACAGTACCCAAAAAAGCCCACAAGGTCCGAAAAAAAACCAGCCCGACAACACCCCCTAGAAAGTGCACATAGAAAAACTGTTCACCCGCACAACAGCTGCGCGGTGCGCCTGCCCTGGAGCTGCTGGACTCGTGCGCCTGCCTGCGCGTGCTGGGCGGTTCAACGCCTTACTGCACCCGTGCTACAGTTTTTGCTTGCTTGCACGCTTGTGCGGACCGCGGACGAGAGTTCCGGGGTTCGTTCTGTCGAAACAAGAAGAGGTACTTGTACAGTGTGCCGGGAATCTAGAACAATTATTTGAGCAAGATTGCTAAGCATGCAATCTTGCCCCACTTGGGGGGGAATGGTGGTAGAAATGGTAATCTAGTCGGCGGGCAAGTGGGGCAAGATGACCTAGATGACCAAGATCGCAAGATTGCTGGCAATCTTGCTTACTCTCCAATTAATTGTTCTAGATTCCCGTACAATGTACTTGTACCAAAACCAAACACAAAAATGTGTTCATGCTAGTTCCCTCTTTATCCAGGCACTGCTTTGCCGCACCTGTGTCCAGCCGCTGCCGCTTATGTGGCGGTGGGGCCATCTCTTGTTGCTCAGAGCCGTCTGTAAGTGAACGCACCTCACGGATGACTTGCAATGCAAGCGTAGGCGCTCGCAACAGACCAGACGTGAGTCCTCCGACAAAGCCAGGAGGCATTGATTGCCTGTGGCTGACCCTTCGGCGAAAGCCCAACTTCGAAGTGCACTGTCTCGCCAACGTAGTGACCAACAAATTCTCTGCCTCGAGCAGATAGCTTTGGCTACCCACGAGATCTCAACGGCAAACTGTCCTTTCCGAGTGGCCGTGCATAAACGTGTCGCAGCCGTACAAACCCTTGACCTCCTGGCCGGGAGGGAATGTCGAGTGTCTCGGCAAGCTGCACAGGCAACCAGAACCCTGCTGGCGAGGCAATGACAACAGTGAAAAAAGCCTTTCAGAGTCTGCTTCAGCACCTCAGGCAGCTATTCCTGGATTCCCGAAGTCAGTTTCTGTCTGCACTCGGTACCTCGCAGTCGATGAAACCATAGTTATTGCCTCAGGCATCATTCCCGCTTGCACCAGCAAGAGGTATGCACTCACAACAACGACATCACCAAGCAAAGCCGAGAGTCTATCATTGAATGATTTTATGAATCCTCAGCTGGCAGCACCTCCCCGGACAACGAGGAAGGAAGCTAAAACTTGGACCACGGTTTGAAAGCCCACAGCGGTGCAGGCTGCCAGTCCCTGCATAAAGACTGCAGTATGATGTGACGTTTCCAACATTCGACAAGAGTCCACTGGTCATCATCCCACTTGGGACAGGCCTCGCAGACCCTGCACCGGAAGAACTTGTGATATGACATGTCCGCACAGGCCATTTCGGCTAGGTTCCAGCTGCGAAGGCTGCACCTTTCAAGCCAGATCTACTGGTCCAGGTGCATGTTTCTTGCGCAGGAGTTGGTATGAGTTGGTGTAACATTGAAGGGCAGGAAGCAAAAGGAGCACGCATGGGCCAAGAGATTTCACATCTCCAATCGTTTCACAGTGTCAACTGCGGGACTCCCAGATCAGTGTGTTGCAGGTGCATCCCTTGCTTTGCTGCGCCCCATTCCTGGACAGTTCCCTTTAAGAACGTTCACATCTACGTAGGTGTGCAGCGCGCTCTGGCTTGCAGCTTAACAGACCTGGGCTGGTGACGGCTGGGTGTATACTTTGTCGGACTTCTGCAGATTCTCCGTGCTTCATTAAAGTGGGTCGCTGTCGGGCCTGAGGCTAAGTTGCTCCCTGCTCCGACGCTTTGCAGTACTGGCATTATGGGTGTTGAGTTGGCTCTCTGATGTGTCAGCCAGCATGCTTGCGTGCACCTTCTTAAATTGTTTGGCCCTTGCAGGAGGATCAGTTCAGCGTTGTCAGCCAGATGCGTATCTTTCGCCATCCTGTCACCAGGTTGACGCCGTGGATTTTCGCACGAAGGTCCATAATAAAGGACCATGTTGCACAAAAGGAATGGGGCAGTTCTTCTTCTGCGGAAATGTAATACTGTACTGTGAATGGTGACATCTACCGACGTTGTTAATTGGACTGGCAAGTGTCAGTATGCACCCGTCCGTGGGTGCCAGCACCCGGAAACTTCCCAGGCGTGGCCAGATCAGTCCCGTGCTGCATAACACCAGTGAGGGTTTGTTTACACTCTCACAACTCGGACAAGCCAGGCGAGGATCCATGTTCGACAGTCGGCGTGAAAAGCAGGGGAAGTCAGGATGCCTTCAACTACGCAAAGAGCTCAACAGACCCCACCCCACCTAAAGAGGGCTTTAAGTCCTAAGTCTCGGCCTGCAGGAGATTGGCGAGGTAAGGAGAGCTCGCTTCCTGGCATGTGTTGGCCTTCCGCACCGAATCCGTGCGCCTGCACTTTCACCTGTCAGCGAATGCACGTTGCTCAGCTAGGTCAGGGAGGCTGGTGACAATGACCAGCAACCGACCGGTCTGAAGACGGAACCGGCTGAGGGACCTGAGCCCGCGCGGCCCAGACTTCCTCCGGCGCAAGATCGACCTGCATTGCACATTGCACTCAATGCCACACAACAAGAGCTCTAAGTCATGCTGGTCGACTTGTTGTGAGAGATCTGGCGGCATAGGCGACCAGTCTTGGCCACACTCGGCCATGTCAGAAGCATTCCTGGTAGCCACTCAACTCGCACGCAACCTCTGCCGCTCCTAGCGCAAGCAAGCTTCGGCATGCCCTGCGCGTTGAGAACCAAGTTGAAGCCTACAGCTCCCAATCCACGTTTGGCTAACAGCCTGACTACGGTGTCTACGTAGCAGAACTTGTGGTGCCAAGAAACTAACCCTCTGAGCAGGTGCGACAGAGCAAGCCAGGTCTTTGTGTACATAGACATCACCTTGAGAGCAGATGAGTTCATGAAACAGCTAGAGCTCTACTGCTCAAGGTCTTCCGAGGTATCTTCACTGCACTGCACATCCCGGTGGCGGCCGAAGAAAGCTTTCACAACATCGCTTTCTATGAAGCCATACCCCAGGCTCCCGCGTTTGAAGACACCGCTCCTTGCAAGCGCAAGGTCAAGAGGTGGCTACCCAGCTCATGGCAGACCCACTCACGGATTCTCACAACCCGAAGCACAAACTCCCAGAAGCTTTTAAGCCTCGCAACAGCGCATATGCGCCATCCACGAAACACCTGAGTCGCAGCATTGGATGCGATGCCTCGCAGGGAAACAACCACACCGAAACACTTTTGACGACACCAGCCATCAGACAGAACATGAGTATGCTGCACCTGCGGAAGCCCTTTGTTGGAAACGTGGATGAAGAAAGCAACTACATCACCAGGTCCGGCGACAGCAGAATGTAGAACATTCTCGAAAACATACACGTCCTGGCTCATTGCGCTCAAACGCAAAACGCTGAAATCGCAAGTCTTCAGTTTGGCTTTCCCCATTCATGGGAATTATCACAAGCACAACACCCGACCACAAAGCAAAAGATTTGCCCGCTGCCTGCCCACAACTTGCTTTCACATCAGGACAGTAGATGAAACCGGACCGTCTTGCCTGCACATCCGGGAGGAATGGCAACTTGCAAAAATAAAACAAAGGCAAAATCAGAAGCAAACGGTCGCATGCTGCGGCGGAGATGCTGGGTTGTAGCTTTTGACGAGACCCCAGTAGACCTCAGTGACGGGCCAGCTGTGGAGCAAGCACATTATATCCCCAGCTCAAGTAATGAGCCGGTATGTTACTTCTCATGCTCGACATTGCAGCCACACCATGCTCCGTCTGCATGACTCTTGCTTGGACAGCTGGAAACTGAGTACCGTCTTGCTCCCAGGCTTATTCGTCTTGCGTGCTCAGTTCCAGCTCTCCGCACAAGCTGCCATCTGAAATCATATTAAGTCAGAGCACCTGCTCCCCAGCCTGCCTTTTTTGGGCGGCTTGCCGAACATCACGGCCTGACCGTGACGCAGGTGACGGCAGGTCATGTGTCCGAAAAGCTCTGCCAACCTTGCAGGCTGTCATCCGCGGCATCAGCTTCGAAGCTCTGTCTGTCACGCTTGCGTCCGGCGAAAGCTTCAGGAAGGCCAGAAGGCCTCCACATCATGGAGAGACTGGGCTTTGCAGCTCGCCTCAAGCGCGGTCCGCCTGCTTGGAGTTGGCTTCAAGTGGACGGGATTCCAGAGTCTGGGCGGTCTTGCCCTGGGATTTCAATGGGATCGCGCACGGCCATGCTGATCACTCTCAGCCAAGGTGCTGTTCTTTTGGCCTCGCAAAGGCCAGCGGAGGTGGCTGTCGTGCATCTTGAATGGAACCGGATGCACCTGAACTTGACAGCAACTGGCTTGTTGATCACTGCTATATTATAGTTCCCGCGGTGTGGAATCAACCAGGCCCTCCCGTGCTTTCAAACTCTCTGTATCGCTTTCCATCACCTCCAACGCCCCGCCTTCACGGGCCTCTTCCACAACAGACTCGTCGAACCCGATCGCCGCAAGCCTTGCTGCTCAGTCAGACAGGCACTCACAGAGAACAATCCCTTCGCTGCGTCCCAGGAGCTGGTACGCCATTGTATGCCAGGCAGGTTTGGGCTAGCGAAGGATTCCATGAATGCACCGCGGCATATCCGCGTGGTGCCGAAATGCAACGGATGGCATGACTTCTTAACCAAATGCACCTGTGTAAGAGTGATGTGTTGAAATGCAAAGCAGAAGCCAGTTGGCATGTGTTCTATCTTTGCCTGGGGATTTCAATCTATGTGAACTGTCAAGTCGTATGTTACATCTCGCCGCTTATCGGAGCATGGTTTGACAGTGGGCCGTTCAGAGTTAAGAATTCCTGTCTCGTGTCATGTCAAGTCGACTTGGGCCACGTTCTCGACTCGGCACAGATCGCTCACAGCTGTGCAACTGTACATCTCCAGATCAAGTGGAGCGGTTCCGAAAACCTCCCTTCAATCCTTTGACGCTACTGTAACAAACCCATGCGTAATTATGCTGCACACAGCTCTCTCGCGGCTGACTGTCCCTTCTGCGCGGCCCTTTGAGTCCACCTTATGCTTTAAGACCTCGCACGTGCCCTTGCGTGTTTCAAGTCCTTGTGCAGGAAACCCTTGTTTGCTGAGATTCTCTTCCACCGAACCGATTCGCTACTTACCGTGAAGGCTACGAAGCAAAAGATGCTGTGGAAAGGCCCTATTCTTGGCAGTAGAGCCCAGAAGATGGGCTGGGAAGACTCCAATAGATCGGAGCGACAAACTTGTCCCTTGGGCACCCATTGAATGTCGTACATCCTTGTGGCTCACCGGGAACCGCAATCATGCATGCACTGAGTCATTCCCTGATGCTTGCTATTGGTACGGGAATGCTCGGAGTGCTTTGCAACACTGGCTTATCCAAGGGTCAGTGGGGAAAGGCGATTACATATGTGCTGGACAGACAGACATGCAGGAAGCTGTCTGAGGTCAAGGCGAAATCATCAAGACTCACGAGTCTGTTGTCCTCATCTCAAAGCATCCCTTCGCAGCATCAAGCCCAAACAAGAAAACCAACTTTGGCGATGTACATCCAGCATACAAGAAGAAGAGACCGGGCATTCCCAGCAACAAGACCACTCGCGACGGAAGGCGGGGAGTGGAAGCTCTGCCCGAAACCATGTGACACAGGTGTCTGGAGCTGGTTCGATCTAGAAAGCCAAGAAGGCGGAGACCTTCAAACACAAAGAAAGGCATTGCGACCCGAATGGGCGCAAGTTGCAGTAGCCTAACTCTGCCGAACACTTCAGGCCACTCCTCGGGCAACTCGGCCAATAGGACGTGAGACACCAGGCGCAGGTTTGCATCAACCTGAGTGGCAGGGTCAAGCCAGGAGTCTGCACATGGCAATTAGAGCAGCTTCTTTCCAGCCCGGTCCCAGGGTCTTGCACGTGCGATACGTGCGGCAGCCAGCGGGGCACATCTCACTTTTTACGCTGCAGCATTGATCACTTCTCGGCCGCCCTGGTCTAGCGACATTTCTCATGCCTGATTTGCCTGCATCGAGTCCACGCAGCGCGCGTAGATTGCAGATTCAGTGGTGAACGGTGTGGTGTCGTCGGCTACGACCAAAACGGCACATGCGTGGGATCCGTCACTCGCCCTGCACCTTGCATACCATAGCAACAGAAAAGCAGCCACCATCACAATGTCACATGGTAGCCATCAACACGACAATCTGAAAACATGCCGCCGAACTGGCACTCGCAGTCTACAGACTCTAGTCTCATCTCGCTGACAAGGAGCCACACCCTGACTGTCCAGATAAGCACTTGGAGGGTACTTGGCCGGCCCTCCACCAGCTCCGACTGCAACTGGCATCCTTGTTCCGACACAGTCTACCCAGTCTACCCGGTCTCAGTCTCGGTCTCAGTCTCGTGAACGCTCCTGGTTGCACCAAGCCAAGCATCTTGAAGTCAGCTGTCGCATTGAAGAAGAAAGCAAGGGAGCTTCGCGGATGGTCCTTGCATGTTGCGTGCTGTTCTGCTGGCGTGGCATAGGTCTTGCTAACCTTTCGAGGTCGTTCTGTCAAGAAAAGCCGGTTCGTTCTAAACTAGACAAGGCGCGCTGGCATTCAACACGTAATGCCGTGCGGATTGGAATGTGTCCTTAAAACTTCGATATGCTTTGAACATGGAAGGCCCGGCCTACGAAAAATTGCTTCATCCTAGCGAGTGCACCTCAGCTGTTGCCCAGACTCGTTTGAAACTTGCCGCAGGATTTCCCCAGCATTCACGACCAAAGCCCCCGGCTTCGTAGGAACGCGCACCCACCGCTCCGAGCAAAATGCCCAAACCTGCGAGCCAGCGGGAGAGCAGACAGAAATCAATGCCAGGGCCCCGAGCGTCTCCTGACCGCGACTCAGGGAGTCCAAAGAAGTTTGGCCGACCGGAAGCTATAATCACTGCAAGGACCGGTGCGAGCCGGGGTGAAGGCTGCTGTAGGTTTGGGCATGCGGCTTTCTAGCACTCTCAAAAACTGGCCAAAGTCCGCTAAAATTTGCTGCAGGACCTGCAGGATCCAGCCAGAGCCGGCCGTCCTGCCCTGCGACGTGGGGTTTTTCAAGGAGTCTAGTTACCGTCTCTCCCTCTGTGCTTCACTGAAGTGCACACCTGAAAATGTGTTAGTGGCTACATCTATCTCACCTTCAAGGCAGAATCATCCAGGTATAATGTTCGGGAATGAGACCCGTACAGTGTCTGGGTTGCCCTGGGCACATAATGTGCCGACAGTCTCACCTCGCCCTACGGAATCAAAAGCAGCTGCTAATGAAACCAAGGCACGACCAGGCTAGACTCAATCTCAGACCGGTGCAAGATCGTAAAGAAGGATGTGTCGACGTGCGGTGCAATTCCGTACTGGCCATCCTCGTAGCCTTGCGAGGGATGCACAAGGCAGGAGGGACCTAGCACTCCCACACCGTCTCCATCACTAAGGCGGGCCTGAACAGGCAGGATACCTTGACAGCCTCAGCCTCCACAATGGAGATCGAAATGCAGGATTCAAGTACGAATCGGCTTCGCCTAGAGCTGCAGAGAGAAATGGCAGCAATTTGCAAGCCAATTCCTCCATGGCTGCTGCATACTGCTCCACCGCGCTCCTCCATGCTATCCCAAGCTCACAGGGCCAGGGCATATCTTCCAATCGAATGTTTCTTGGGCCATGCTCACGCTTGACGATGAAGGCCTCAACCACGTTTCCTCTCGGCCTTCGTGGAAGCTTCCGGCTATGCAGCGGCAGATAACCAGTACCGGAAGGAAACCTTCCCTGGTCCATTGTATACTTTTGCTTGACTTCACAAGACAAGCTCCCAAACTCTTCAATAAGTCGCGTCCCGGCATCCAAGACATCCTGCTCGATGCCGTGGTTTGCCAGAAAGAAGAACCCGACCTTTTTACAGGCATCGCGCAGTCTTGCCACAAAGCCTTCGGGGTCTTCGTGACATGTGGCCCAGTCGATGGTCGGAATTTCGTCCTCGGACGCGGTAGGAATGGCATCCAGGCAGCTGGGAGCGGCCCAGCCGATTGCTTCCTTCTGTAGTGATGCTTCCTTGGCTTCCGCGTTGAAGAACCCTGTATCAGCATTTTCGCCAGCTCGCACCGGGCTTCGGCTTCGCGCGGAGCTTCGTGCAATGGAGGCACGATCAGTTGCCGCCTCGAGAAGGCGACCTAAGGCCCCTAAACCAACGGCCGCTCCGTCTGCTCGCAGAGAATATTCCTCAAGGATCTCTCCTGATAACCGCTTGCTGCCTTCGCAGCCGCTTCGCCGCAACACAGTGTTCAAGCAATCACCCAGCTCGCCCAGAGAAAGCAGGCCATCTTTGTCGGCATCAAACTCTTGCAAGCAATCTTCTGCTGACGGCAGCCGAAGTCTGCTCAGGGCCATGGCAAAAGACTACTACCCGAGGATTCCTTCATGTTGTCTTCAATCCGAGAATGTTGTTGCGATGCGCATCTCCTCGTGACACTGGGTTCTGTGGATGGCTCTTGTTGAATGGCCGAGTGCGCCCCCCGATGTACCATCAGCATGCTCTTCGGAAATCACCTCAGACCATGCGACTGTGAACTTTCAAGCGATACAGGTATCACTTTTTGCAGCTGTTCCTGTCAACTGCACGGCCTGCAAGAGATGTTTGCACTGCACTGCTTTGCACCAAATGAAGCTCGCTTCGAAGCCAGGTGCAGAAGCAGGCAATCTAACGGAAACGACGAAACCAACCGTCAATCATTCACCAGGCTGGCTTCGAGAACTCTATCTTGCTCGTCGCACAAGTGGAGCTGATATACAGGGGAATGGCTGAGGGAGCCAGGGCATGACTGCTCAACCCAAGCGAGGTGAAGGACGTTCGAGTAGGAGGTGATCAAGGGTTCGGATTCAGCTCATCCATTTGCTCTTTAAGAGACTGCTTGCCTTGCTTGCACTTTCACAACTACAGTATCACAAGAGGGGTTGAGACGTGTCACCGGTTTGAAAAGCAGTCTGGCTAAGCCATCACTGGATACGGCACCCATCAGAACAGCAAACATGGTGCTCCACGCGCACTTGGTCCAACTCCTCCTCGCACTGGTCGCGGCATCCACATATATACGAAGGGACGAAAGACGACAGCGTAGTCATCGTAGCTATCAGAGCTATCATTGCTTGGGATGGGACCTGCATTTCCCGGTGCAGCAGGATATCTGCTTGCACCGACTACCGACCCAAGGACCACTGAAGGAGGCGACTTCAGCAGTCCTGTGCGCACGGCACTTCCACGTGGGAAGAGACGTTGATGTCCTCTTCCACCAGGCCGTTCCTGGCTTTGCGGGTTTGCGGCAAACGGAATGCCCCAAACACGTCAGGCCTGGATACAGGCTGCGCGTTGAGGATGGGAGACTGGCCTAACGCGAACATCTCTCGGCAGAAAGTTTGCGGTAATTGCGTGGGCCTTTGCGATCCCTTGATCTGAGAAGCCAGACCCACGCTTGTTCTGATGGCAAGCGGTTTGCTGCGCTTCCGAACACCATTCTCCTGCAAGCCGCCATGTGTTTTGTGCGCACGTCAAGAAGTGGGACGGATTGATCTCTCCTCTTTGTCAATGTGCGAATCAATCACCCGAGCCTCAACCGGCAGATCGATTCCCGGATCATGCTCCGCTTGTTCTAAACATCGTATGGCTGACACCAAGCAAAGCCGAGAGGACCGCATACCTAGTTTTGGAGCTATGACCATATAGGCCACTCCACCCAAGAGATCCAGAGTGGAGTCGGAAGATTAATGTAAACCTGGACCGACGAGTAGGAGCCGACTCTCGGGAAAAGGAAGACCGGATTGCGGACTCAGGAGCAGCAGCATCCGCATGATGCTGCTTCACATCTCCGTAGCCACCTCTAAGATATTCGATCCACTCCTGCACTGGTTTCGGCTCTCACAGTAACAAGCAGACCCTCAATGCAGGCCTCATAGGAGATTTTTCCATCATGCTTGAGATCAGCCTCGTCCCTCCGGTCACATGCTTCGCCAATCGAGCGGCGTCAGTTTAAGGGCGTGCTGCAACTTGCAAATATTCATCCAAGCTGCAACAGCGTCTGCACCTCGTTGCCTTCAAAGGTTTCACCCAGCACCTCCTTGAGGTTGTCTACCTTCAGATTCGTCTCAGATAGACTGCAGAATCACGGGCACTGCATCGAAGCCTAAAGGTTCCCGGACAAGGCAACCCTAGATTGGGTGGAGCCCAAGAGTCAGATCCTGAACTCGCGGTCACTCGCGCATACTTAGACATGATCCAAACCCGGTCCGACAAACCTGCGTGCTCACGAAGGAATGCTTGCACCCGTGGAGCCCTTTATATCCCTTTATCCTCATAGCATGTGAAATTCATCTTCCGCCGAAGCGGCTGTGATGAAACCGGAGTTGTCAGTGTCAAAGCGACGGAAGGCCACCTGTCGCAAAGGGACTTCGGTCCCGTCGCGGAAAGACAGGCCCGCCCCCTTAGGCCCGAATGCCCGACAACCTTTGGTTCTGTCTTCGCGTTGCGAGGCAGTACAGCAGAACAGAAATCTTCCCGCACAGGTCCATCAAGTGCCCCAAGCAGCCACAGGTACTCGCACTGCACTTGCATTCACATGTTGGCTCCACCCCCCAGATCAACCGCCCAGTTTGCCATGCAATGTTTCTGGTTCACCGTTTGTCGTGTCTACATGGACGACGGGCCGAATGGTGCTGGCACACATGTCATGTCCAGGGCAGACAGTGTTGCGGTTGCCAGATGTCTGCATCGCGGTGCCGGCACGGTAGATGATCTGATGTTATAACTGTCTAAACTTTATCTCGTGTCGCTGCAATCCCCATAAACAGCCCGTACACACCGTAGCACCGAACAACTATGTTGAAAGAGAGTTCGCTGCCTCGGACACGCCCGCTTTCATGTCTCAGCGAGGGTGTAAGGACACAGGCTAACTAGCCGTCCACAGACTCCCAAGAACGGCCAGGCCTTGAGAAGGTCGTCGTGAAGTGCTATCCTTGAAGACACCTTGTTTTTCTCCGTTTACTGCACACGCGACTGCTGCAATCCAGTCATCTGTGAAAGCAGGATACCGTGAATGCATCGTACAAGCCTGTACATCAACCGATAATATGTTGGAACACTGGTCCGGAACGAGGCCACCTCACACATACACACACAAACACGATATAAAGGCAGCGGTTGTCCACCGTGCGGGAAGGATGTCGGATTCAACCGCTCAGCTGCTCCACGAACTCTAAATCCTTTCCAGATGTCCGAAGTTAGCAGGTTGGCAAGCATCCCGACGATAGCATTATGCCCTCGAGCATGGCTTCTAGGACAATAGCACTGTCTTGAAGTCGAGCATGGTCGTGGTGAACAGGTTGCACCACAAATCAAGCAGCACAGCAGGGGCTAACAAACTCAAGCCTTCCTTCCTTTGAACCGGATAGCGTGCCACAACAGGTACAGTACATGTTCTAAGAAGTTCTAGCCCCATTCGCAGCGGAGTCGCCATTGCGGCGAGGAACTCACGATAGTTGACCTCGTCCTGCCAACGATTGATGGAGGACACAAGACACTGCCGACTGAACCAGGGAAGTCCTTGTGGTTTGCATCCAAGGCTTTGAAAGCATTCCTTTTGCAGCAGCTGCACAGTTGCCAAACATACATGGGAACGATGTCTCTTCTCGACTGTGTTTGGGTACAATTTAGTTCTCATGGAGGGCTTGTGACTGGCTGGCGACTTTCGTTAATGCTGCCTCGCCCTGCTACAATAACTATTTGGGATTCAATTGTTGTTCTCTCTCCGTTTCTAGCATGGCATGAACGACACTGCGGGGCACAGAGTCTGCACTTCGAGGTTTCTTTCGGAGGGGCTCGACACAGGGCAACTTTGCGGAACCTCGTCCGCTCTGCTTTCGGCTTTTGCCCACACACCGCCATCTACCATGTCGAAAGGCAAAGGGTTCGTTTACGAGGCTGGACATGAACCACACGGAACGAGTGCCAGGTCGAGGGTTTGCAACTGGCGTGCATCTTGTCCTTCGGAAGCAAGAACCGTAATCAATCATCAAGACACTCAGAAGGGAAAGCGCTTGCAAAACAATCTACAAAAACTTGCAATCAAGAACGCTGAGAAAAAGTAACCGGTTGTTCTTCTGTCGCTGCGCCGGGGATCTCCAGAGTTGCATCGTCCATCTTGATGTTCTGCTCCACTGCCATCTTGAACCTTTCACTGCTTGGCTCTTCTCTCACCACAGAGGCTCCGGCAGCTCCAGTTGCAGTCTCATTCCCACCAGGTCCAGGTCCAAGTAGCTCATTGATTGTGATGGTGCCACTTCTGTCTTTGTCTATCGCCAAGAAGGCATCCCGGACCTGGCGTCGCACGAAAATTTCCGAGCTTCGTGGCCTTGCAGTTCGCGGGCCTTGCTGCGCTCTTCCACGCTGAGTGACCAAGCCATCACGCCCAAGCAAGCCCTGCGGAAAACAGACACCTCGAGCGCCAGGCTCTCACAGATCTTTCCCCCGACACCCCCTAACTGCCATGCGTTGCCATGCGCCATGGCACTTTGGCAAAATTGCACAGGTCTTCGATCACTGCTTGGTCGATAAAGTTGTCCTTGCAGTGGACGGCAAGAATGGTCGAGCAGACAAGACATCATGAGACATCCGTATTCAGCATCAACCTTGAATTCACCTCACGTCACAACCTTATCGGACTCCAAACAGTGGCCTCAGCGACTTCTCCGATAATGCCTTTGATTTTAAAATGCACTCACTCCTGCCATCCGCTTCATGTGGTGAAGCCCGACCTGCCCACCCGCCCATCACCTGCCCTTCTGCTCGCCCACCCCCTCGCACCCGCCAACGTCCAGACCTGCACTACGTAGACATAGATGTATTATAGGATCAACCCGACGGACCTCAAGCCCGTGGCCCCAAAAGTTACCTCCACTGCGGAGACCGTGCACCGTCCACACCCCAATCACACCCCAATTAAGGCTTCTGCGAAGTGAAGGTTCGCAAGCAGTAACAGCATGAAGACATGCCTTCAGGCTTGGCATGCATACCTAGAATGCGGGCATGAATGCCAAATCGCTGCGAACTTGTTGCCGACAATGCTGGCAACTTTGGACATGGGGAATGAAGGCCCCTTATAGAGCCCTCTCCGATCCGTCATCAAGATCCTGATCGCCCATCCACCTAGCTAGCGTACTCCGTAGAGAAACTGTATTTTTTTCCGCCGTTCATGTCGAAGGCTGTAAATTGTCTGGCTCCAGGGTGCATCAGGCCACAAAGGCAAAGTATACTCTATCATGTGTGACGTTGCTGTCGGCGAGCGAAATGACTGGAAGCAGATAAGCGGCTCTTTGCTCACGCGTCTGAAGCCAGCGATGATTCAGTGCCTCCGGCTGCACTTACAAAAGAGGATTCCACTGTTTTTTCCACCACCTTTAGGACAAGACCACGAAAAGGAACTGGTTCATGTTCTCGGCCAAATGCCAAATTCATTACCAACGAGTATCAGACTGCAGCTATTTTAGTCTGTGAGAGACACGTGCATGCCTGTGTCACCTTCCCCAGTAGCAGTCTGCCTTTGCAGCCGTCAACCGGAACTCGGGATCGACAACCAAAAGCTTCTGAACAAAGTCCTGCCGGCAGTCATCGGCATGCGCAGGGCAAGCGACATGGATAGTGTAAGACTGTGCGAAAGACGTCAAAAGCGTTCACTGCAATCTCAAGATGCAGTCGGGGCCTTTGCTTCTGTAGACACCTTGTTCCATATCGCCTGCCAAGCACTTCGCAGAGGCGCTCCATGAGGCTACTTGTGCTCGCGAGGTTGCAGATATTTGCAGATGTTCCCCATCTAGCATCTGGAGTTAGAAGGCTTTTTGCTCGCTGGTTTGCACGAATGCCGCCGGGTCCAACGTCTGAGCGGGCTCATCTCTACAACAACGCAAGTAAGTGGTTCGAGTATTGCTGCAAGGTCAGCAAGATGTCACTCTGCGAAATCTTCCTACTGCCATAGCCCCAGTGATGACCCCCAGAGCAAAGAGAGCCCTGCCTGCTTCTTCGAGAAGTGGCCGTCCTCCATGTAACAAGCTTGCAAACAAGCGCAAGCTGGGCAATACAGGCTGTCCTTGATATCGCGAATCTGCTTGGCTTCTGCTCCAGAGAAAGGCATGTAGCCTTCCGAGTGGGCAGCGCCGCGCACAGGACAGCTGGGACACGCACTTAATCGGCCCTGAACTGAACTGAACATGTCTTAGGCGAGCATGGGCGACAGACCGAAAAGGAGGACGAAGGACACAACGCCGAGGCTCCACAGGTCGCCTCAGGGCGATGCCAAACTCTTATACTTATATTGCCTATGAGGTTCAACCGCGACCATTTGCATACACTCGTAAGCATGCTGACACGTCCGAGCGTGGACGTCTCCACGACACACGGTCCAAGGCCAGGCAGTATACTGGGCTCTATACATTGCGATGTGTAGGACTTGTCCAGCACCTGCGAATATCTCCACCAATGTCTTACGTCATGTACGTACGTGGTACAGTATCGGACACCGCCTCAGGTGCAACGTATGCCAACGTCCCACAACTGACGGCCATAGTCGTGTTCGGCTGCCATATCTTGCCTAAATGGATAGAGAACAAGAACCAAGCTGTTGTCACAAACGCTTGTGGACAGACCCTATGCTCAACAAGGGTGAAGCTGCACACTTGCGTCCATGCAGCTGAATCCGAAGTCAATCAGCTTCAGGTGATCCGAGTCCTTATCAGCAGCCGGTAACAGATGGAAATTGTACGTGATAACCCACCGGTGCAGCAGCGCCTTGCATGCTGGAATGCTTGGCGCGGAACTTTGGCCTCGTAGAGAAAATTCTCCAACTTTATGTCGCGATGTACCTCAGAATCTCTTCCCAGTGCTGAGCGCAGCAACGGGCTCAGCTGGGAAGCTTGACGCAAACATTGTGATTCCTCTGCTGCCAGGCAGCAATGTCATGGCTGTGAATGTAATTCACCGCCAACAGCATCTCGCACCGGGAATGCTTCGACACATTCCGGTGGCTCTAAGCTCTACAGTATCTAGTTCCGCGCGTGTCAGACATAATGAAGCTATGACAGCTATGATACCATGTGGTGTCTGGCTGGGCCTGGTACACAGCTTTTGCCGCATCCTTTTCTGAGAAACGCTTGCGTTCGACCACACCTGGGTACTTGGCAGATGCAGGAAGATGCCGTCCCTTGTGTGCGGGTTCTGAATTGAGCTTGGTAGCGGTCAAAAAGCTCGCCGCCTTGCATGCACTCCTTAGCTTTCAAAACGACACAACTTTGACAAACCCTTAGTTTGCCGGTCCTGGCTCCTGTGGCTCGGCTCTTTACTGCTTCCAAGACTCCATGACTAAGAAAAGCTGCTCGTCGGACTCGTAAACGTCCACCAGAGAAGCCACGTGCGGGTGGTCCATGGCAAGGAAGATTTCCTTAGTTCCACCGCTCACCAACAAGAACTCCGGTAGGACTCAAAAACAAGCCTGCGATCTCTTGTGGCTAGGGACGGCTTCACTCTCCAGCTCCCTTCGTTTGTCCTTGCTAACGCCACGCAGTTTGAACGCCTTCACTGCAAACTTCTCCTCAGCAAAGACGCGTGACTTGGAGACTCGATCCGCGGGGGTCACGGAAATCCAAAGTTCCAGCCGGGGAACACCAGTGTGTATGCACTTTGCTAGCTTCACCTGTTCAGCTGGCACAACTGAAAGACTTCCGATGAAGCGCAGTCACCTTCTGAGAACAACTGTGTGAAATCTGGCCTCTCCGTTGTAGCCTGTGCCGAGGACCTTCATGGCGGCGAAATGCAAACAGAGTCGAATTCAGGCATGTGGCACCATTGACTCACAGACTGCCGTCCTGGACTTACAGGTAGACTGCAACAGTCTTAACCCTCAGGCCTTGTCCAAGCTACTGTAATCGTCTTCAAACGTCTTCGGTGGTCGATGATACCGGCCAGTGATGTTTAGCCTACGAAGCCATGCTGGAGAAGCGTTTAAGCTCAGTGACATCTTGCTGGTGCTGGCCTGCCGCTTCGCTCTGCAGCCCTTGAGGTGACGAGCGACAAACCTTCCGATGTATCGTCTTCCCTGCAGCAGCGCATCACGCTTGAGACATTCCAAATGTTCCTTCTCAGGTCAATGACACATGAAATCTTGACACGCTTCCTGCCCTGGGAGGAACTTCGGAAAAAGGCTCGCTGCTAAGTAACACGCCGCGCTAAGCCTAAGCGCGCCGTCTCCAACAAGTTTTCGAACTCCTCAAGACTGGCGCAATTCTTGTCGCAGCCGGTAAGGCATCATGATGTATCTCTGTTGGGGCCCGGGGCCTGATGCCTCTCTCGCGTTTGCAACTCTGTTATGCAGTTTCTCATGCCCCGCCTCTGTGCTTCCTTCTTCCTTTTGTCGATGATCTGAACTGCCGATTTGGCATGAGCTTGGCCCATGTCAGACTGGCCGCGCGATCGCGCTTGATAGCCAACAGCCAGCCCAGCAGTGATTTAAGACTAAACGGCACCGTTGAGGCTTTCTAGGAAAGCTGTAAACGGTAAACAAAACTTGTGTTCTCAGTCAGGTACAAGCTGGCAAACAAATTCAAGGTAAGTAGACAGGTAAGTTTGCCAAGCAGGCAAGTAAGTGACTGCACGATACTCGCCTCCGATCCAGCCCCTCTAAACCCTCGTTCGAGCCCAGTGATGACAGCAAACAGTCAACGAAGCGACCAGCAGCTGACAGCATGGTCGTCAGCTGCCACAATCTGTGGGTGATGCCCGGCTCTCCATGATGTCGTTCACCCCGGCAATAAGCCTGGCAGCGAAGCCAGTGCAAGAACCTATGGAATTTCCACTTACGACAGAACATTACGGCAGAATACAGTTTTGATATATGTGTATGTCATCTTGCCACACCGAAACTCTTTTTCCCCCGCTTCTCCCCGGCTCCCCCTCCTCAACCGCATATGCTGGCGGTACGCGGCATCACTCGTTCGTCAACATCTGATGCTCTTCCATACGGGTAGGGCTGTCGACTGCGAAAGCACCACTTTGCGAGTGTGCCGTAGGATTCCGCGGATCGGAAATGCAGACGACCAGGCCTCCCCTTTCATGCGACACCTCGATCTGCGTTGCAGGTTGTATGGAGCGCTTGGGGACGGCATGGGATGGCGCTCAAGCATCGCTTGGCTGCAAGATGCCGCACGAGGTTCTTGACTCCGCTTGTGGCGGAGTCCACTTTGTCTGCGCACCGGTCTCTTTTGCTGCTGCGGCCTGCTCGAGAGGACGAAGATATGCTTGTACAGTGGCGGTTCTGCTTGCTGAAGCCCTGTAAATCGACACCGCGTGGCTTCCCATGGGAGTCAGTCGAAAGGCTCCGATTTAGCAATAAACAACACGTGGCCAATTGAGGAAACCCTTTTGTCTGGTTTTTGGCGCTCGGATGGTCTATGCGGCTTGGTGCGACGGAAAGATTTGAACTTACCCTTGTTACCCTTTTGGGGGTGGGCGGTTGGGGTGGGCGGTCGGGGTGGTTGGTGGGGGGGGAGGGCGAGCGGGCAGTCGGGCGGTCTGCATGCACACGCATGCATGTAGGTATGTATGTGTATGTGTCCTATATTTACAACAAAACTGACATTGAGATGGCTTCACACAAGCACATACCTACATGCACACATGCACACATGCATACATACAACTACGTACACGCATGCATGCGTACATACATACCATACATACATACATACCATACATACATACATACATACATACATACATACCTACCTACGTACGTACGTACGTACATGCACACACACACACACATACATACTTTCCTCCCTGCCTACCGACATACATACATGCATACTTACTTACATTCGCACATACTCACATACTCACCTGCACACTACGTTACACATTGCATTACGTTGGATCGCATGATGTAGTTTACATTCATGCATGCATAAACACACAGATGCACATGCACAAACACATACACAAACACATACACATGCAGACATCAGATAAGCTTCCTGTGTCTTGATGCGCGGTTGTTCTGCTGGTTTCAGGTTGCGCCTTCTCGTATCAAAGGGAAACAACCCTTTTGCAGGGGAGTTCAATAACAGGAAACAGAGTATGTGAGCAGTCTGAGATCATGGCTGCTCCAGTTGATCCAATGAATCCCAGACTGACTTGAGGTACCCGTCCTGGAAGGTGCTTATTGCTGCAGGGTGGAACTTTCGACCGCTGGGTTGCGCGCAATATTCATGGACGTCCATGTTAGCGTCACCATTCCCGGCCTGGCATGGGGCCGGGTTCGAGAGCAAACAGATGTCAGCATAGCAACAGTGCCACACCTGAGTTGGAACTCGAGATGGTCCAGATGTGGCTTGAGGAGGTTGGCAGTGATTGGCCTCGCCACACGGCCAACCGGTTCGGAACCGTTCTTGCCAGCTCTCGGTGCCCTGGTAAGCTCTCCACTTCACCAAGCCGGTCACCTTTCCAAGCCAAGATAACTTTTCTACATCCACAAAAAATCTGTGGCTGCCACTCTCCGGTACTCTCGCAGCAGGTGGTTGAGCTCGTTGTAGAAGGTTTTGAACCTGAAGCACCAGCAAATGCGCTGCAATGCAAGATCTTCGTCCGGGGCAGCAATTGACAGATGTTCCTACATTCAAGCACATGGCACAGGCATCTATGTCGCTCAAGCTTTTCCTTGCTTTCCGGTGGTGTGCCGAGCTGACATTTCCAACGAAGCCGGCAGCACAGACATCGGTTCGTGGCAAACTACCTACGAGTGGGTCATCTAACCTGCTTCCTGGTCACCAGAAATTTCGTGCGCGCGGGTGTGACACGATCAAAATCGCACGGTGAAGCTCGAAACTGCGATGCAAGGAATGGCTGGCGATGCTCGAAAGCCTCAAGCTCACCATCATGACGCGGCTTGAGCACATCGTGGATGCACGGCCAACTTATGTCCTTAATGACCAGGCACACTTCCGCATGGCTTCCCTGGAAGCTCAAGAGTCGCTCAAATGAAGCAAGCATCGGCCAATGCGCAAGCGCGTAGGTCCTCCGGACCGTCCCCACGTTGCCGAGGTAATAAGCACAATCCTCGTCATGAATGCGGTCACTCCTACTTGCTGGCAAGAGTCGGTACCGTGCGCCAGGTTGCCACGTGGTCTCTCCATGCAAAGTGCTTGTGCTTCTCGTTCTTCTGTGCCATCACAGACTCCAAGCATCTCCAGTTGGTCACTGCCTTCCTGGCGGACTCAACCTCTCGACAGATGCCGATCTCCCACGCCTCAGAAATCCTGGATGCAAGTTGGAATCGCTTAGGAGAATTTTTCCGAAGGTCTGGAATGGTCTGGCTAGCCCTTGCGCAGTTGTCACACTTTCGCACTTCAAAAGTGCTGCAAATACTACCTTCTTCTGGCCATCAGGTCTTCGTTGTCGGCACAACGTGCACGCAGCACGCTCGGGCTGTCTGAGTTGTGATGAGTCCTAAAGACTGAATCCGAAAGACTTCCAGGCTGCTCACAACATGGTCTACACAGTGGCAGCAATGCGGTCGCAGGAAGCACATTTCTGTGGGCTGTTGTTTTGCTACTCGCTCTCGCTATACCTGTTCTACACGCCATAGCCTCAAGGCTCACCTTGACAAGACAACGGCGACATTGGATGAAACTCGAATCGTCGCATCTGTTAAGCGCCCACGGCATCCAGTCTTGCACCTCAGCTGTACGGCCTAAAGCAGCTGTAGAAGAGATCACTAAGGCCCCAAGCAGGCCACTGAAGCCAAGGCGCGCTTTGACCTGTAAAACTCGTTCTCTGCTTGTGACCAATCATCCCACGTGGAGACTCCAGCACCTCTCCTCGGCACTGCATTCAACAGCATTAAGCCATCATTAATCGTCTGTTGCAATGGACAGCGAAGACGAAAGAAGGCACAAGATGGCACGAGTTCCAGGCTGAGTCTCCTCGCAGGCGTTTGCCAGGCGAACTGGGCCCAATCGCCACGAGCGGTGTATGCGCTCTGCACCGCAGGGACTTGCAGCGCTGGTGGGCGTTTCGGCTCTGGCCCGCCAGGCGGTGGCTGCCAGGGGGCCTGGGAATGAAAGGAATGAACTCCAAGGCAACGCAAAGTCACTAGACAGACCTAGACACCTGCACCTTGTATGCTGGTCTAGCCACGCATACATCGCAGGGTGCAGGCGCTGGTTCGCTTGTCAGGGCCTGCCGGCGAAGCATTCCACCGAGTCCACACAGACGTGTGACACGTGCCGCTTGACGCAGCCTGTCGAACAAATTGGTGCAGAGCTTCGTCTCGCAGAAGCATTGCCACGTCCGCCTGTTTCCCAACTTTGGGCCGCCATGCTACGACCATTCCAAGCTTTACCATACCGAGCATAGCGAAGCTTACATCCGATGTCGAAGTGGACTTTGGAACCCCGAGCCTGCCCAGACTTGCGGCCCTCGTTCAGCAAACCTAGGAATTGCCGTTGCTTGCCACTTCGTTGGCAATCTAGCTTGCAAATCACTCCAAACTGCCCCGAAATCTGCACAGCTGATCTGGGATGCCGACGCTGCACTATCTGCTTCATTTCGCCACGGCCTCAGGAAGTCAAGGGAGGCTAGCAAAGAATTTCAAACTTTGGCGTCTTTCTCCTCACCTGCCCATCGGCAAAGCCCCGCTCACAGTGCTAGCCACCAACGAAACTCAGAATTAGTGGAAACTGAGGCGGGGCACGATGCGAGATGACGGACTGGTCGAACCATTCCCTTGGACGGAAGCTAGTGAAAATGGAACACATGAACTCACAAACCATTGAGGTAGAGTCGGAGGGGTAGCAAGAGCTGCGAATTGCAGACATTTTTCCCACCCGCCCAGCTGACAATGTCGCACCGCAGGGAGCTCGTCCGAAAGGGAAATGTTCAAGTCCCAAGGCGATGCGCAGTATCCGACGTTACGAAGCCAACAACAACTGACACCCGCTGAAGAAGGAGCGTGCCCACACGTCGAGACCGCTGGACCTAGCGACATAGTTAGATGGCTTCGCAGACCAGTGCTGACAAGCATCTGGTGCGACTCCAGCCCCAGCATCGCAAACCTTGCGAAGATTCCCATGACGTTGACTCTGTATGTCCACTGGCATACAACCTCTGCTATGTCGCTGACTGGTCAGGTGCACGCAGGAGATATAGCAGAAACTCAAGAACATATAGGCCGCCTCAGATCCGACACATGTCGAGCAAGGCATTCACACCGGACTCCAGCTGCTGTATAGTTGCATAATACTTACCATGCGCAGTAAAGCTAAAGCAACTGCAGCACGATTGATGTTAACACTGGCGGGGTCGAGCAGGCTTCGTGCTAACAAGCCGCAATCGTAGACGTTCCTCAGACAGGAAACAGATGCGGATGTGGACGACCATACTTTTCCGCAGCACATGAAGTGGGGGAAAGCCTCTCCAACGCCTTTAGCTCCCTTCCTTCCCCTTGCTCCCGGCCCAAACTACCCTTCCGTCTTTGCTGACCAGGTGCTGTTGCTTTGGAACGTCGGCATCCAGGGCCCTCATCTTCTCTAGGCCCGTAACAGCCTCGGAGGCATTCCGGAGCGGGTGTGGAAACAGAAACGGCTTGGGTGATCTCTGAGTCTTGTGCAGCCTTCCATGCCTTGACGGCTGCTTGTCCCACAAAGTTGCCGTTGGCCGGAAGTTTGAAGCCCTGGGTACGAGCTGGGGAGCCAAGCTCTGAGTAACAAAGGCCCCGAAGCAGGCAAAGTTAAAGTTGCCAAAGCCCTGGTCGAGCTGCAGCGCCGCCCAGTGGATTGTTGAACAGCTCTCTTCGCAGGTAGCCCTTTGGGGCTCAGTCAGCAAAAGGCTGTTGGCATTCCATGTTTCACACGGGCATGTGCTCCACCAAGCTCGGGCACACACCTACCACAAGTACCCCTGCCTTCAGCAGCTTGATCTGCTCATCTTTCGGGACCTTGCATCCAACTGATGGTGTGAAAGCATGTCAGGAGCTCAGCGTGACCAGAACAGGTCGTGCACAAACACACGAGCTGATGGACAACAATTCGCTGGGCGTCGTTAACCCAGCAGTCGCGCATGGGAAGACGGCATTTAGTATCCGAGCCCCGGCTGTTCCCTTCGCGCTTTCACATTTTCAGATGATTTCAGATGCAAACCCCGCCCGGGCCGGCATTTTTGAGAAGTTCCCCCAAATCAGTTCCGAGACGTCTGACCTCACTTTCAAGCCCTCTGCCCTCCTGGCCCCTCCGCACTCGGCGACATTTTTCGAGAGGTGAAATACGGAGGGGACTGAGAAAGTGTTGCCGAGTTCCCCCGGCTCCACCCACACAAACATCTGCATGCAGACGGAAAGGAATGACAGTGGTTTCGTTCAGAAGCAATGCCGATACTTGATGATACTTGCAAGAACTCGGAAACTTCAAGAGCTTGCTGTGTCAAAGGGCATCAACTACTTACCAAATCCGTAGAAACAGAGTCTCAGAGACTGTCTCAGAGTGTCGGAGCCGGCGCAGCTTCGCTCCGGACGCCACGGTGCTACATCCTGACACAGTGCTGCCGAGGCACTGGTTCCCAGGCTGAGTCCAGGCAAACGATGCGTGGTGCATCCTGAGTGGAACTGCAGGGATGTAATCAGCCCCCAGATTCCGTAAAGGCACTCGACACGCACCCCCTCTGCTCTGTGCCATTATTCTGAGCCGCTGGGTGTTCATCACTGGAGTCGGCCAGCTCGATTGCACGGTGTGGATGGCACACGAAGAAACTCAATTCAACAAGAAGCCAAAGCAAGAATATTGCATGTGACCATTCCATCGGACACTGGCTTATAAACTGCCAGGCTGCACACACCAGTGGAGGTTCCCCTGGCAGGAACAGCGCAATGTCATGACTGACTTGGGAAGAAGCCTTTAATCGCATGCTCTTTCTAGCATCTGCAATGCATGGTCAATGTGAGCGTACGCCGTACGCACGTGTGTAAGCTACATCCGTTGTCTCTGTACGATTTACATTGGAATTCTACCTATACTGCGCTCCTCACTTGTAGCTGCACTTGGGACCCCCTACTCCCGGCGGTGGACACCCCGCAAAACCTTCGCAGAAGCTCTGCGACTTAAAGCATCGACAGTTTTCTGCAGTTGAAGCAGCGTCCATTTGAGGAACTGAGGCGAATTTTGCAAGTGCAATCTTCCGATGCACAGAAGTCAATAGCATCTTGTAGCATGCGCTGCCACACATGCTTTCACATCAGTTCAGGAATGCTGAGACTTGCGTCCCTCTTATCTTCCTTGTTTCCTGGCTTCCTTCCTGCCTTCCTACCGGGGAACATCCGACCAATGGTACGCACGGGGGAGGAACATTAGGCAGGACAAGATACAGAGCTCTCGAATCAAGCCGCACCATATTGCACATGCCGGTTCATAGAGATGCACAGATGTCGCACATGGTACGGCGGAGAAGAGAATCTATCCCAGCTACCTCATTGACCGGGTAGATCAGGACTCGCTGTGAGGCGACGCCCCCGGAAACACTCCTGGAAGCAGGTGGGGCTCTGATGGGCTGTAGCTGCGCCGCTTCGCACCCTCGGCCTGGTCCAGGTTTTCACATTTTCCCATCCTTTCTCACCACCTGCAGGATGTCGATGCCACTTCAGACTTCTCATGTTTCAATGTGCTGCCAGGTGGCTGGATGCGCCACAGGCAGTGAGGCGGGTGAAGAACTGCGTCTTCGCGACCTCGGGAAGACACGGCTCTCCCTGCAATGCGGGGTGGTGGGAGCATAGTAAAGCTGCACCATGAGCGAACAGCCTCTAAGTTTCGCAGAGAGTCATACAGTTCCTCTTGCAGCTTGGCTGGTGCGGCCACATCGATGGCCAGGCGCCTGATGACCAAACAAGCCGGTCGTGGTTTAAGTTCCAAGTCTCTTCAACCGGGCAGCATGAAAAAATCCATGATGGTGTCGTTGAGCCACTGCTCGTCCTCAGACTGCTTTGCACATGCGACACTCGTCTTTCTTGACCGGAGGGATCACGTGCCTCCAAGAGGTCAAGATCCCTCTCCTTGGCCCGGCTCACAAACAATGCATGTTCTACCGGTCAAGAGGATTCCCAACTTCAATCAGGGCGCTTCCAGGACAGTGCCCTGGTAGCGGAGGGCAAAAGGCCTCAGAAGCACAAGCTGTCGGATGAGGATTCTCCTTGTTGACAGAGAGCTTCAGCCGTCGACTCGACAGCCGGCCGAGGCGTCAATCCCAGCGAGCGGGGCCCATGCCTGAACGCCGTTTTGAGAAACAGATCTTTTCGTCTCTACTGTACTTCTGCAGAAACATCCAGATCAGCTTCGCCGCAGGGTCAGATGCCGTAGCCAGCTCATCAGCGTTGCCAGAACAGGTCTCAGCTCCTCTCTGGGACGGATGTGGGGACGGCTTGACGCACAGTGCCAAAGCCGAATACGCCTCTGCGTAAGGTGAAAGAGTCACAGTGGAAATTCGATGACCTTCCGCCATGAAGTCCACCTCTGCCCAGAATTCTTCGGAGAACTTCATCTGATCTGACTGTGAACCCGTACTATGTCACATGCCTGACGGAATGACCAGCCACTCCGACGCTTTGGAGGCTTCAGCTGAACCGCTCCATAATAGAGATGCAGAGGCTCAGCACCCCGCTGCAAAACCAGTTGGTGCGAGAGGTGGTGAAAGGGATAGGATCACCTGAGCCGCAAGGGTAACTAGGGCTTCCGGCGAAGCCACACAGACATCTGCTGAGTTTCACCAGGGCTCAGTATCAAGACAAGCTCATTACACATGGGAGAACCGAAAAGTTTGAGCATGGCCGACCTGGTGCTTCCCTTGTCAAAAGCTACACATGGAACGTGTTTCTTGTACTGGTGATTGTGGCAGTGGCCCTCAGCGCAGGAAGCACTCACACCTGCACTGCCTGCACTGGAACACCACTACTTGTGCAGCTTCCCGGTCATGATCATGACCGTACTCTCAGCCCAGTAGCAAACTGGCCGTCGCCCTTAACTTCCACGTCACTCACACCAGCGAGGGGAATGATCAGCTCGTCTTGCTCATCTTCCTCGACGGGCTCCTCACAAGGCTTGATCTGATTCCGGCAACCGGGGACGGAATGGAACGATTGTGGGTTTTCATCCTCCAAAAGGCACACCCAAGGGATCTAAAAGGCCGCACCGCACCGATCCGGATTCAACACATTGCATCACCTCCTCTTCGTATAAGCAGCGTGCGCGAAGCGACTGATCCTCGAGGGCACCCAAACGAGTCGAGGTGGGTGACTCTAAAGAAAAGGCTTCATTGCCCTCCTGCAGCCAAAGCTGTGCATCGCCGACCGGCTGGGGCGTAAGAAGGCCACGGCTCGGAGGCAGCGTCAGCCTTGATTTGCACATGCCGTGCTGGGGCGTGCTGGCCAGCTGCAGCAAGCGCATTCTGAGGTCCGAGCCCACACACAATAGATTCTCGAGGTGGCTCAGCCTGACATTGGTAGAACGCTCTAACATCTGCTCGATCTGTGGCAACTGGTGAGGCTGAGTGCTGCACGGCCAAAGCCGTAGCTGCGGCCTCTAGACATTCGTCGTCATAACTACAATGGTTGACAAGTAAGAAAGCTAACGCCTCCGGGCGTTCCCTGAGAATGTGTGCTAAAGTAATCACTCGGATGTGTTTCCAAAGTACCAGGCCCTGGAAAACTGCAGATGCCCATGCCACACCCGTGGCGTGGCCTCCACATCCGCGCACTTGGCATGCTCGCCCTCCTCGTCGGAGTCGATCGCAATGACTGGCTCTCCATTGGGCTCGTTGGCCATCCCAAGTGCATGTAGTTCTGTGGCCCCTATGCGATTTCGAAAGCTGGCGAGTGCAAATAGTGACGCATGTAGCTTGCTGGTCGGCGATGATTTGAACCTCCGCCCAAAGACAAACGTTTTGTTAACTTGTCCGTAAACGGACTCGATCTGGTGGGGATGACTTCCAACAAACCTGACGCAATGCTTGAGTCTTGATCAGTTCGCATCAGCTGCAGGCCGGTGACCGGTGAACAAGTGAGTACTGCACTGCAAGCAACATGTTGAGACGGTGCTGGTTCAACTTCCAAGCTAAGACGTCTGACTTCTCTTCCTGCAAGAGGAGCATGCGCGCACTCTCTGGGATCTCCACCTGGGCCGCAAGTGAACTTCACCATGCTTGGCATCGCCAGCGCGATGTTCTTCAGAGTGCGGCGTGGCCCATGCGATCCAAGCACTTCGTCCTAAGTCATACACAAAGACAGACAGACAGACAGACAGACAGACAGACAGGCAGGCAGGCAGGCAGACAGACAGACAGACAGACAGACAGATCGACAGACAGACAGATCGACAGACAGATCGACAGACAGATCGACA
>CAJNDV010022781.1:7513-21160 GCA_905221635.1 Symbiodinium sp. CCMP2456
TACTACTACTACTACTACGACGATGCACTCCAACAAGGCAGGTCAAAGGACACGTGACGACGTGCAAAAACCTCGGTTGCATTGGATTTTCGTTTCGGATGCATTTGTTCGCCACGTCGTTGCTTGAATTGTGTACAGCTTGTTGGACAGCGCAAATGTTTCAGGCTTGGCATTGTTGTTGGTTTGTTGTTCGCGCGACAGGGTGAGGACATGCAAACAGAATGGTTTTCGAAAACTTTTGTGTCTGACTGTCGGGGCGTGCAGTCCGGCACAGAAGCAGCTTGAGATCCTCGAGCCGGCCTCGATGGCACCAGACTGCGAGTGGCTGAAGACGCAATTTTCCACAGAGGACATGTTGTTTTGCCCCCTTGGATCCCAGGACTCGGAGCTGCCAAAAAAGGTGACCAAGACCGGGCCCTGGCTGCACTGGGACCCGCGCCCTAAGAAATTGAACTTCATTGCCGGCGCTTGGTAGAGATGCTTGCCTTGGCCAGCACAGAGTGACGCATCCTGCGCATAGCGCCTCCGCAAAGCGTGCGCGGATGCAGGCAAGGGACCCATCCTCACGAAATCTATGTTGCTCACGTTGGCGAGTCCTTCCTGGAAGCAGCGAGTCCGTGCATGTCAGGTGACCAAGATACACTATCAGGATCTCTCAGAATCCGCAACCATCAGCCCCACACCCATCTGCCGTCTGATGATCCAGCGATGACAAGTTCGCCTGCAGCACACGAGCATTATTCGATCATCGTCTCAAACTGTTGGCGTACAAAAGGGCTCTGGATTTCGGCTTCGTGCAACTGCTAGACTTCATCTTGAGGCGTACCTCCATGGTCGGTATCTGCCTCTCCAGTACGCAGGACGACCTTGCACCGAACCATGAAGGAGTCACAGACATCGAATCCAGTCATCGAGGCTCGGTCGTTGGATCGACCGTCCAGGAGAGCAACGGCGGCAGCGAGCACTGGTCGAGGCCACTGGGTGTTTTCTGAGCTGCCTGGGCGTCCACAGCACAGGAGTCCAGGCAAAAACATCTTACGCCGAGGAGAATGGTCGAGGATCGAGGAGTCTACAGTCGAATCGTACAGTTCGAGAGGCTGAGTGCGCAAGGCCTACTTCCATGGTGTCCTCTCTTCCACACTTCATTGGCCAAGGATGGTGCTGTCCACTACACCTGCGAAGTGGCGGAATGTCAGGTTCGTGTCCAGGCTGAATGTCGTCGTATCTGCCACAGCCTCAGAAGGCGATCAGAGACCAAGCCACAGAGGCTGCAGCTTAGACCCACAAGGTGCCCACATCATAAACTGGCTTGCTGGCGATTTGGCGCACCTCCACAGCTCGGCTGCGCAGGCTTCTACAAAGTGCCAATCTAAACTGGCCTCGGTCTCCGTCGTCGCCGGAGGCTGAGGGAACTCCGTTGCCGAGATGGCAATCTGCACAGGGAGACAGTAGGGACTTGAGAGGTGAAGCTCTCTCTGGCAGGCCCAAAGCCTGGGATCCCATCGGCCAGTCACTTTGATTTCCGCGAAGCGTGAGTTCCGTTGCGCCTGCCAGCAGCCCGAAGCCGAATGCTAGCGAACCAAACCCTGCTGCCGACATCGATACTTCACTCGATTTGCGTTCCCTGGGCCTTCCGAAGCAATTGTAGCAAGTCGCGTCCACGCCTTCAAAAATCTCTCAGGAGCGAAGTCATCAAAACCCTGCTTGCCGCTGCCTGCCTACCTGCCTGACCCACCGGCAACCAGCATATTCATACATCACATGTGCATACGTTTGCATGCATACACAACTACATGCATACCGCGCACACACACACATTAACACATGTGCGTTTTTTGTACTATCTACAGACTCTTCCCTTGCCTACCCTGCCCTGCCCTGCAATACCCTAGCGCACTGCACCACACCAGTACATGACTGACATTACAGTACACAGCACTACATTACATGACAGCAGTTTACTTTGCAGTACGTCACATGACATTATAGTATACTGCAAGAGTGGTTGTTGCATGTGTCTGTGTGTGTATGTTTGTTGTTTGTATGCTTGTGGTACATTATAGATGTACATCCCTAGACACCAGAGCGAGTTAATGGATACACCAGCAAGCAGAAAAGACACGCGCGCACATTTCGACATGCATATACATATACATATACATAAACATATGCATATGCATGTACATATGTGTGCACATGTACATGCACATATACATGTACGAACTCATGTACATATCCATCTACATAGACATTTAGATACACACATACACACAAACACACCTACACACATACATACATACATACATACATACATACATACATACATACATACATACATACATACATACATATACACGCACTGTATGCACACACATACATACGCAAGGTGTGCAAGATGCGTACACGTACGTCAGGTGTACAAGTAAGCAAATGTACTTGTACACAAACATGCGTGTAATGTGCGTATGTACATATGCGGTGTATGCATGCATGCCAGCATGCATGCATGTATGCCTATACCTGCATGCACACCTGTGCACGTGAGTTCGTATGTACATGTTCTGTGTGAACAAAAACAAGTAAGCAAGGACATATACATGCATGCACGGATGCGTCTGTTATGCATCTGCGTATGTAAGTTCTTGTTCCTGCCTGCCTGCCTGGCTGTCGATCCGTCCGTCCGTCCGTTCGTCCATCTGTCTATCCTTCTGTCTCGGTCTGTCTGTCTGTCTGTCTGTCTGTCTGTCTGTCTGTCTATCTGTCTCTGCCTATCTGCAGGTCTTTAATGAACTGAAAGTAAAGTAATGCTTATGTACCGGGATATACTTATAAGAAGCATGCAAGCATGGATGGATGGATTGATGATGGTCTGATACATACCATCTTACGAGCCTGTCCTGTTCACTATGCAAGCTGGTGCAGGCGCGATATGGCACTGGTGACGTGCCTGGCTGTGGGTGCTCGGACTTCCAACCTGGGCAGCCAGGAGAAAAGCAAAACGAACGTCAATTGCATCAAACCACAAGCTGTCAGACTGTCGATAGATGGCTCCTTGAAACTAACGGAACAGGTTAGGGTTTGGACGGCAGAGAATTGACCAAGCACCGCGATGACCTTCGCTCCGGAGGTCACTATGCTAATTGCTTGTTCATCTCTCTCTGCCTTGTTGACCAAGAAAAGGCCCTCCACCATGATGACGGTGATCGACTGTTCCAGCAGCGACAGTTTCCAGCTATCTACTCGTATGAGCATCGGTGCGTGGCGCACTATCCCCGGTTGCAGCTGACATTGCATGCAGCCACCGGTCAGAGGAAACATCTTCTTTCGAAGTGGCTGGACTCCTGAACCACTTTGTAGAATCTGCCAGTCATCCTGCCTCTGCCTTCTTTTAACTGAATCACAAAAGAGCTTTGCCCCCACGAGACCTTCTGTGACGACTCGACAACCCATTTCGCCGACGCAGCTGTCCTATTTCCACCTGAAACGCCCTCTACCACAGCAGCCCCTTCCTTGCATTCGGCCGGCCTGCTCATCACCCCACAGAACTACCTCCGCTTTCACTCCAGGAGGTATGGGCTCTTCCTCGGCAAGCTAGCCATTAGATAGATAGATAGATGGATAGACGGGTAGATAGATAGATAGATAGATAGATCGATAGATCGATACATAGATAGATCAAGATAACACTTAATTATCTGGGAACGGCCAAATGTGAGAACTTTCACGTAACAGTGTTTTCCTTTCGCGGTTACTTTAGAGGAGCTTTCGCAGAGCTTATTTGCGGCCATATGTATACTTAATTATGTGTGAGTAGATATAGATATATACATACAGACTTACATACAATATAGCACGTGTACATATATACATACATACATGTGTATATATATATACAAACATATGTATATCTGTATACATGTCATATATGTATTCATAACTAATATCCAAACGCAGTATACATGCGGTATACATGCGGTATACATGCAGTATACATCCAGTATACACAAGTACATACGTTCATACATACAGGCTTGAAAACAAGCCATGATTTCCATCGCCGTGGTATCTGCGAGCAGCTTCCTGCATCCCTTCTAGAGCTGTTTCGGACTGTGGCGTCTCATGAGTTTCTGCATTTCTGTCTTTAAGTCCGGAACTCCCCTTCTGACAGAACTAGCGGCCTACTGCCTGCAAGTCACACTTGAGCTTTCGCGGAGTTGTTCGCGGCGCTTTCACGCAATCCACCTGAACTCAAAGTTACAAGCCATGGCCACTCACCACCACGACAACCCCTTCGGCTCTGCAGGTCCACTTTCGTGCACATTGCACCATATGAGCTTCCAACAGCCTTACAGATCGCACTCCAGGCCCATGTGACTTGAACGAGTCAATCCAAGTACGGAGGACTTGTTCAAGTTAGATGTTCGCCATGCAGAAGCTACGACGACAGGCCCGGAGTTTGAATCTGTCAGGGCTGGGGCTCAAACGATGCAAGGGTGCAGGAACTCAATCTCCGTAGGGTTTACAGTAAGGATGACGGCTTATAAGCTGTCATGGACACAACTAAAACAAACGACAGGCCGTAGGGCTCGCGTGCTTCTGTGTGAAACTCAGATGCGATTGGTAGGGCAGAACATAATTGCATCCTGTAGTATGTTATCGTGTGTTGATACAACTTTCGCGCACAACTGTTGTCCTTTCGCGCCTGCTTTAGCGGATCTTTCGCGGACTCTTTAAACCCTGTCACATTGCCGCTTTTGTATGAACCGTTGACACGGACCTTTAGAACGATAGATAGATAGATAGATAGATAGATAGATAGACAACTGATCGGAACTTTCGAGCAGTTTCACAGCTGAGTGTTTGCGCTTCTAGTTTGGGCACAAGGCATTCAGGGAATGCACGTACTTGTTGTGGTTGTGCTCCCGACAAAGCCATCAGGGTTCTGCCGGTGCTACTCGCACTACGTCACTTTCCGGTTCCAGGTTGATTGTGCACATGCGAATCGAAACCCGAGTGACCGTTTTTCTCGTCGAGAATGAGACACGTTCGTGGAGATGCTGGCCACAAGGCAACTGCCCAATCTGAAAGAAGCCACTCAGGAGGGTTCTGCTGTGCCCATTTCGAAGATGCCCCACACCTGAACCAAGAACTGTATAAAAGCACGACCTATCTGGTGGAGGTCGTGGGCGCATTAGTAGCCACAGCTGATCGCCATTACTTGCCTTGACCGAGTGAGCATGCAGGGTTGTGTTCACTGTGCGGTCGAACTCGAGACGCCCTTGAACATCAAGCCAATGCCTTGGCAGAATGTCAGCGATCCGGCATGTTTTCTGGTGTCAGCGCCCTTCCGAAAAGCTCCCGACAGCTTGGGCGTCTCGATGTCCAGCAGCACATTGTCGTCGGGTGGAAGAACGACATTGTCCTAAGAGCTGCTGATTTTCAAGGCGGTACTTGTGTGAACCCTGATGCGAGTGCTCGACCATTTCAGCAGGCAGCTTGCCATCGGGCCAGCCTTCCGGATCTGACCAACGCCTAAATGTCATGCCGTCATGTGGACTGCATGCTTCGCACGAGTTTGTCTGAGGTGGCAACCTGAGTGGCCGAAGTCCTGGAAGGGGATATCTTGCAGCAAGAACGTCTGGTGGGAAGTTCTGCTACAAGTATCCTCCAGGTCCCACAACGTTCGGTTGCGGGCAGCCGCTCTTCGGGCACTCCCGAGGGTAGAACTTGTTCCTGCGATATAAGGCTGCATCATCGAAAAGAGCGTTTGCATGAGAGCACTGGGAGTTATTGAAAGATGCAGACCTGAAGGAGCCGCCGGGCGTGCCCTCCTGGACCTGCAGAGCATAGGGCAAAATGGGCAGACTCCGAGTTTGGCTTATATCTGACTCGATCTACCAGCAGCGCTCGGGCCTTCATTGTAAAGACTGTCGTCAAGCGACCGTGCACCATGTCCACGGTGGGTTGGCTGTCAATCTCTGCCTTTCAGGTCTTACAACTCTCACTTGCCTGCGTGCAGAGATCTAGTTCAGCTGCGGGCGCTCCAACGTAGTGACACGTTCTCTGGCTACTGGCTACCAACACATCAGCAGAGGCAAGCCGCGAATCGGCATTTTCGTCCATGCACCGATCGGTCCTATAGAGGTGGTCTGTGAAGCCCACCGGTCTTTGTCAGCACCCTGTTCAAAGCATCCTGCACGTTCGTATCTCATTACCACTAGTCGAGCAGGGTTCTTCCAAAGCAGGCCGTCAAGTGGAGGCCTCCAAGCAGTTTACACGGCAGAATACGACTCAACCAAGGAAGTGCAAAAACCTGCCTCGATGAAACCAGATCAACGCTATGTCAAGTTTGCTTGCTCTGGCCATCGCTCCACATGTCAAGGGTTCGCTAGTAGTGTCAGCAACTCGGTATCCCCGGTATGCTGCGATGTCAGTTCTCAGCACCAGCCATCACAGCTGGTACTGTCTTAGGTTGGGTGCGAAATTCCGTATAGTGCACAGTAGATACATGTTGATATGAAGTGGAAACTCATGATACAGCATGAGTAGGACAGGTCATCCGAGGCACCTTGCTCTGCAACATTTAAGATACAGCGCAAGTCCCCTTCTAGATGCTTAGCCAACCGCCTTTGCGATTGCACTGCAGATTAGCTGCAGCTTCGCTGTGGCAGACGTCCCAGAGTGCATACAGTCCATAGGCTGCAATGGCTATCGCGGCATAAACCGCGTCTGAAACTGTCAAGCAAAAGGCTGTCATGAGTTTGCACTCCAGGCACCTGTTTGATGTCAAGTCTATGTGCATTTGGACAACTCTGCCTCATGGAAGCAGATCTTTACTACACTCTCTGTACACTTCTTCTGGTGGCTCTTTTAGCTACTCACTCGACGTCTTCATCAGATATTCACAATGAACCAATACAGCACAACCCGAAGCCACAGAAGGGCTTGCTTAGCGTTAATTGTGCACTGTGCAGGGTGTCGTTGCGCACACGTCGCAACATAGGTATTGTTGCGCATGCCAAGGGCCCACAACAAGACGCCAACGCAGCTTTTATTGCCACGGCCGCCTTGCATAAAAGGCAAAGCAAAAAGCAGCGAATTACGAACAGCCACGCCCCGGTGGCAGGGAATTGTCCAGTCAGCAAGGTCTGCTGTAGCGGGATAGCTGCCAGACAATCAACTTAAATCGGCGCTTGAAAATGGTACTGGGGCAGTCATGGCCAGGAGTCTCACATGCAAGCTTTCTATGACACCACGTAGTGAAGTGGGCTTGAACAGAAGCCATTTTTTCAGCCCAGCACCTCCGAAAACCTCTGGAACTTCCGGGAGGTGTCGGCACAGCTTCGCCGCTCCAACAAACGGCAGCAGAAGCGTGCACAGTCAAAATATTTATCTCTTAAATGTCCAGCCCCATCTGTGAGAGCCGTGGAGCAATGACAACAGCGCCGCCAGGATTTCCCACAACAGGTTTTCGCCTGCGGCATGTTTCCTTGCCTGTGGCTTTCTGGAAAGCGTCACATCACTTTGGTCCGGCCAAAGCGGAAAGCACTCGCCACTATCACCGCGCAGCCGAGGGTACAGGCCCACGGCATCGCAGCCTCAGGAAGAGGCCACAGCAAGTGGTGTGAGCGCAGCTACCCGTTTCCCTGACTGACTGCTTCCTGCAGTGGTCCATAGTAGCACTTTCTCCACGACCGTTGTCGTTGCTTATAGTCGGCTTAGAGGACCAAACTCATGCTGGCGTTGAAACCAGTAATGTTGTTCACAATCTCAACAGGAATCATTGACGCTGCAGTTGGTTCTTACTCTGGCCTCGTGTGAATCACTCACTGCAGCTCAACAAGGCCCTTGATCTTGGGTGCCCGCAGTGTGCCACACCTGCCTCTGTGCCTTCTCAACCGGCTTGACGATTTCCTCGCGTCGAAGAAGTGTGCGGAAGCTGCTTAGGAGCATTCACGGCGTGGTCGTGCTTCAAGTGTCATGGACTGTCCTGGAACTCCAATTGCGTGCTGGTGGTGCTGCGAGGGGTTGATGGAATCTCGGTCGATTGCGCGGCCTTGCCAAGCCCGGCCGACATGTGCTACGGAACGCGGAAGAAACAGCGATTCAGATGTCCGCCTCCACGGATCCTTCGGACGATCGCTGTGCGAGATGCACAGCCAAGTTACGCATGTTGAAGAGGTCCTGAAACACAAACAGAGTGTCCAGCTGAGGGCACAACCCTAGGCACCTGCTTGTGGAGCAGCTGTCTCACTTGTGGGAAGTCAATCCTCAACTGCGCAAGTGGACGCTGCTACACCAGTAAAAAACTTCGTTATATGTCTGGGGCCCAGACTGAGAGCCGATCTGCTTGGAGGCCTTTTGGCCTGCCAGCCGCACACCTACCTAGACCTACCTGGATTTCCAAACTTACGAAAGCTTGTGCCTTCCTCCGGCAGCGCACTGTACCAAGGTTGCCATGCCCTGGCAGGCGCCCAACAGTCCAGTCTCACAACAAGCTACCCATTCGAGACAATACTTCAATGTAGCAGTCCAGTGCATGGACTCTGCGCACACAGAAGTTGAAAAAGCCAGTTGCAATCAGACGCAGAGGAACGAGAAATGGAAAGGATGAGTCTAGGGCAACTGAAGTCAATCTCTGTGACAGTGTTGCCTACAAAAACTATCCATTGCAAGGCCTCTTCTGATTTTCCCGTCGCCAGAGTCGCCACATTGCATTCTCCAGGCGTTGTACATCCAAAACGCCTCCTCGCAAGGCCGGGACTGATGGCCAGCTCCGTGCGTATGTATATGTACACACACACACATATATATATATATATATATAGATGGTCATATATGTATATATATACACATACATACTCATAAAATGTGTATGTATGTCTGTCTGTCTGTCTGTCTGTCTGTCTGTATGTATGTATGTATGTATGTATGTGTACATATATATATATACATATGTAGTCTAGAGATGTCTATACATGTAGATTCAGATGTATGTGTATATACACATACAAGCAGCCCTCCCCAACCTGGCGGGTTTGGAAAGGTCACCGCTCTCTTCTCCAGGCTGCGCCTGGAAAGGTCAAGCCTATCCTCAAACCCTTGTTCATTCTTTGTAGTATGATGATTACTAGCATTACGGTTCTTTATCAGTAGTACTATAACTGGTATCCTGATTATAAGCAGCATCAGTATGATTCACAGTATGATCATTACTGTTATGGTCAGGATGAACGTATCTCTAACCTGCTCTCCATTCAATTGGGAGCCAGAGTCGGCTCACCGCAGCGTGTACCCGAAGCGAAGCCCAGGGCTCGCTTCAGTACTTGGAAGCTACGAGCTGCCGCGTTGGCACGCGGCTGTCGGCAGTGCACGAAGTGAAGAACACGAAACGGAACAGTCTTAAAGTGCGTGCGGTTGAGGTTTGCAAACAAACAAAAAGGGAATTCCTAAAAAACGACAAGCCTAAGAGTACAGCAAAGCCACGAAAAGCACAACCCCCCCCCCCCCACGAACCTCGAAGAGTCGAAAAGCGAAACAACAACGTGGACAGTTCCGGGACAGTTCGGTTTAGAGTTTGCGGCAAAGATGTAGTGATCAAGAGCGGCTACCCTTTGGCCGCATACTAGTCTGTCGGGGGATCGACACAAACCCTTGCAGTCTACAGGGCAACCTGCATCCACCCCATCATTCACAAACATATAGCATAGATTGACCAGCTTTGGTCCGGGGTGAGACACCAGTGACACTCATCTGCATCGTCAGGCCAAGGGCATACCCCACTAAGAGTTCACATGAGACAGCGGGAAGGCTGCTGTTTTGCTTCCTCCCAGCCTTATGATAGCGTGATCTGATTCAACGGTGCGCGTCCCTTGCAGCTGAGCTGTGGAGATCCTCCCCAACGTGTTGGCCGCTGCGCAGCATGTGCTAACTGTGGTGGACAGCGCCGTGCCGGGTAGAGGAGCTCAAGCAACTCTTTTGTTTCTAGCCTTCTGCAGGCTTAAGGGGCAAGAGCCCCTGTGCCGCACGCAACCTCAAGATCTAAATCTTTGATTCATTATCAGATGCACTCTTGCAACACCGGAGAGCATTCCTAAACATATTGCTGCTAAGCGTGCACCGAAGACACCGGAAAGTGAGTTTAAAGTGTGCTGCGGACGACGGAACTCCAGGATTGCCATGGCTACCATGAAGCAGGAGGAACAATAACCGCTGTGACAGCACCGAGCATCAAGTCGTCGGATCCCGGATCCCCAGATTCTCCGCCCATCGAGGTCGCGCTCAAGTGGCAAATGGCACAGTCTTTTGTCATCTGATCTTCCAAAAAACAAACCGCTAGAACTGCTGCACGGCCTCTTGCGGCTGATGGTTGGTCCACCCAGCGGCTCGGGTAGGCACAACGAAACCTGCTGCAGTTCTTCCACCAACTCTTCTGTGAGATGGCCAGCCGTCCCAGACCTCTCCACCGGAGTTGGACTTGGTGTTCGGGCCACGAAATTCAAGCTCCTGCCGAAAAAGTTCTCAAGTCCGAATCACTCGAAGCACTGTTGCGGTCACGGGCATACAAAGGTCCTTTCCAATTGCGGCTGCCGCCTTTCGCAAGCAGTCTTCGCTTGAGTCTTCAAAGGTCCTTTCGGTGAGGCAGTAGAGTTGGCTGCGCAGGAGATCATAGAAAGCCTGTCCTTTTGTCCTTCTGCTTGAGTCGCCAAACCTGTTTTTTAACAAAGACGGCAGGGCTGAACGCGTCTTCTGAACTGTCCCTGGTGCCAAGTCCCGTGCAGCATTCTCAAAGCGCCTCAAGTTCAGTTCCTCCTTCTGGTCAGCAAGAAGGCCTGGCAGAGAACAGAGTGTAACAGAACATCCAGCAACAGCTGGATGCTGACTAACATCACAGAAACAGTCTGCACATGACAAACAGCAAAGTTCACAGTGACAGAGTGTGACCCTGGCAATCTCTGTCCAACCAAGGGGCGAGAAGTCAGTGTTCATTGAAGTCATTGACAACTGTTCAATCACAATTTTTTGGGAGTTGCAACTTCACAACAGTGTTCCCCCCGTGTCAATAGCCTGTCCCAAGTCGGATGCGTCCGACTCGGCATTTGCAAATTTCTAGGAATCAAACGAACTGAATCAGCGCAGAACCAGAGCTTCCCACAAAAATACCCCCTGAGGCCTGGGGAGTCTTTGGAGGCTACGGATGCAGAGCCAAGGGAGACCTGCCTGGACCTGCGCGGTGCATCTGCAAGCAATGAACCCAAACTTGGCTGATGGCGACCCAAAACAGATAAACCAAGAGCCCAGCACGGTCTCGGGGGGACATTCGAAGGAAGCTCCTGTCCAATCCGGACAACGTCTCTATGCACCCTATAGGGGCACGATCTTTCCTTCCGCCCAACTTTTCTGTCCAACCACGCGCCTCCCACCCCCCTACAAGACCTGTCGTCTAGCTGCTGGTCAGCTAGTCTGCTATAGTCTAGCTTCTACTCGTGCAGCACATGGTGCTGACCATCTCGACGTACCTTCATGTCATCTTCATGCGGTCTTAGATGGTCTTAGCCGTAGCCAGCGCGACCTTTGGCAAACCTACACATCGATGCCGCACAGATCTTCACCACCTGCGAAGCCGTGAGAGAAACTCCCACGATCGTTGCATGTCGAAGCATCATGTCCATGTCGAAGCATCCGGAGCTCAGCTGGCTTGCACTGCGCCGAGAACACTTCTAAGGAAGTCAGAACCGTCATCCTTGTAGCGATGTGCCTCACAGAACAGACCAGATCCCTTGACAATTATTGGTGTTCGAAAGTAGCATGCACGAATGAGTGGTGATAGCCGGGTCGCTTCATTGGGAAGGGCTAGCTGCATGCGTGCAGCTGCGACGACCGCTGCCCACAACTGGCCCACTGTTGCTTTCGAGAAGCACTCGAGAGCCTCACCGCTTGACAGAAACCTTCGTGAGCCAGAAAGCTAGCACGTCTGTGAGCCGCACAAGCTAGCACATGTTAGAACTGCTCGAACTCCAGAAATCCCCACTCATCTCCGAGCGGCTCGAAAAGCACAGTGTCATCCCACGGATAATACTCAAGACCTTGTAGACCAGCCAAGCTTGCAGCCACCCACTGTACAAAAAGCTTCACCGCAGGAGATCCACCAAATGCACCGCACCCCCAGTTGCCAGTTGCGCAAACTTCTCGATCGGGAAAGGATAGCCTGGCTGCACCAAACCCACAAAGCGCTTTTCGCAGGTCTCGCATGGCATCCTCGACTTGGAACCTGACGAAAACGGCAATGCTTTGCATACCGCATGCGAGCTAAGCCAACTAAGCAAGCCAGGGAACAAATGGTCGTGCCGATAAGGTGCCCCGACACCAGCCCCATCATACATCCGTGCATCAATGACGATCTGAATCACATCTTTGGAAAACGCTGCCTCATCCTGTCGCACCGCTCCAAGGCACTGAAACGTATCCAGAAAGCCTGCATGACGAGAAAAACGTCTCGCACCACGCACAAGCAGCACTTCATCATCGCCAAGCGGCGACGAAGCTGAAAGGAGTGTTGCCAAGGATAGTTCCGGATGAGTTGCGAAAGTGATCTCTTCTTGGGCGGTGGCTCCAGGAGCATTCAAAAAAATGCCACCCCCAACGCTTGCATTCGCAAAGTCCACATGCATGAGCGCACTCGAGTCATAGATAGGAGTCCGCAGATTCTGCACGAAGCAGTGACACAAAGGAGCAGGGCTTGTCGTCAAATCCTCCGGCATGAGTCCCAAATCATCGCAACAACGTTTGATCCAAATTTCCCCCTTAGCATCTATCGATTCACCCACGTGGCGAAAGTACTGCAGGAAGCAGCGCAGCTTCTCTGTGTTCGGCGGGAAAGCACAACCATCTTTGGGAAAGTACAAAGGTGACATGCTTGTTGTACCCCCCTGATTCGGCAGCAGACCGAGGAACGCCAGAGCAAGAAGCGTCGCCGTCTCAGAGTAAGTAAAGGCAACCGTTGAAGGCCTGCCCTGCAACAGAATTGGTACTACTTTGTCTTTGAACTTGGGTGCCTCCTTGGCCAAGCCCACAATTCTGGGCAAAATTGAGCTGAAGAATTCTTCAGTCTCAGGAAGTTCATCCAAGACAGCCTCGAAGTCAGGCCTGCCGGCCCTGACGCAATGGAAGTTGGGATCTGCAGAGATCTGTTGCAGCGCCTCTCGAAGCTGGCTGGCACTTCCGGATGACTCAACGTGCGCCAGGCCAGCAGCAACCTCCGGCCACCGCTCCTTAAAGAAAGCGTCGTCAAACAGGAGGTCAGTCATCGGAATCCCCGTCGCAGGGCGGGTGGTCGAACTGATGCTTGAGAGAAGATCTTGCGGCAACACTACACACAGAAAAAGAGGTCATGCGAGTCACCAGACCAGTCCTCCAGAAGTGATGGATCGTTCAAGAGGACGTCTGGCTGCCTGTTGATGTCACACACAAAATGGTCCTTCACACTCAAGCAGCCAATTGTCTTCTTCGCCTGTCCTTTTCATCTACCACTCCGTGAAATCCACGCAATGCATGGCAATGCACTTTGAATCGACAGAACACAGGCTGCCACACTCCCTCTCCCTCTCCCTCTCCCTCTCCCCCTCCCTCTCTCCCTCCCTCCCTCCC
>CAJNDV010022781.1:26715-62314 GCA_905221635.1 Symbiodinium sp. CCMP2456
CAGTCGCAGTCGCAGTCGCAGTCGCAGTCGCAGTCGCAGTAGCAGTGGCAGTGGCAGTGGCAGTGGCAGTGGCAGTGGCAGTGGCAGTGGCAGTGGCAGTGGCAGTGGCAGTGGCAGTGGCAGTCGCAGTGGCAGTAGCAGTGGCAGTAGTGGCAGTAGTGGCAGTAGCAGTAGCAGTAGCAGTAGTAGTAGTAGTAGTAGTAGTAGTAGTAGCAGCAACAAGAAGACGAATATAAACAGTAAGAATATCAATAATACAGCTATAATTCGTATAAGGATAAAAAAAATGGTATTGCTGATGATAAATAATAATAATAATAGTAATAATACTAACGAGAAGAAGAATCACAAGTATCATTATCATTCTCATACGAGTCCTCACAACCATGCAAACAAGGAAATGATTGTAATAAGCAACTTGGGGAACCGACTGTACTGCCCATCGCAGCAACACCTGCCCGGCCGTTTTGCCATGCCAATCCTTGGTGAACAGTCCAGGGCTACGGGTTTAGGGTCATGGCCCAATCTACTCCGTATCGTATCAAGACTCTCCGATTTGCTGTAGCGCCCCCTGCCACAGATGTCAGTTAAGAACCAGTCTTGTTTGCATGGGCCGAAGAGGACATTGCCTGGCTGATGATCTGCGGAGCATAGGAGTTGCTGCCTCACGGTGCAGGTTTTTCGCATGGTACAGCACGTCACCCACGGCATGCCTGTTTCAAACCTTGGGCTGTAAGCCCACTGTAAGCTTCCTGCCCATGGAGCCATAGGCTGTGACGGCTACACCATTCCTTGCAGGGTCCCCAATTGCAAAAAGAGAAAGACCGCCCAGACATAGGCCTGTGGCACCAGTCAACGGTCTTTCGATGGACATCTGGCACCCATGGATGATATTCCAACTGATTGGCCGCCACCTACGAGACTTCTCGTGAATAGATGAAAGTCACCGCGAAAATCCTCAGACAAGGAATGCTTTCTACCAAGGGCGAGGCTGGGGATCCTCCCAAATCAGCCAGCTCCTGGCATCGTCGGGTGTCCACCGTGTCCGCTCCATGAAGCAAAGCAAAGGCAGTCCTGCATCTGTCGCAGCCCGAAATTGCTGACACCGAGGGCGCGGATCTGACCCTGCCAAGGGAGTCACAGCCAAGCCATAAGTTGAGGCATCCACGCGGTCTGGGGGAAGCCTTGTTCTGAAACCGCTGCAGTGCCAGCCAGGTCTCTTGCCGACACTGCTTCGGCGCACCACAGTCCTCTAGTGAAAGACTTGAGCGACCATGTACGAAGCATGCAGCTCGAGAACCATACCATAGCTGCCTTGCCATCTGCACGCGCCATATGCAGCAAGACCAGATCGACATACCTTGAGGCCGCACACAAATGGAGCAACTTCCCGTCCGACCGCCCGACACCCCCAAAGCCGTGGAAAACTGTGACCTCCTTTGCCGTTGTTTCTTTTGTTGTAGGCACTTGGGCGGAGCAGCTCGTCGGGCCTCCTGCTGAAGTGCGAACCGGGAGTGCTCACCGGAGTCGTCTCGGTCGTGCGTCCTCTTGTCGATATCCCTGCTTCTTGCAATGACCCTGCCGAATTCTGGAAGCGGTTTATTCCTCGGTCCGACATGTTCAGGATCAGGGCGCCAGGGGAAGAAGGGGAGCTCGAGAGAAAGAAAAGCAGCCTGCCAGGCAACTAGCCTGAGGGTCTGGGTTGGTGGGGCGCTGCAGGCTAACGCAAACTTTGTCAGGTGTTGCGAACTCCGGGTGCGCAGGAAAGTCGCCTTGAAAAGCCCTGACAAATGCGGCGAAAGCACTCAAGACCAAGCTCGTCCAGCATTCGTGGAACCCAGGCCGTGGTCTATCAGGAAAGCCACGACAAGACGAATTCTGTCAACAGACTCAAGGCAAACACCCTCTCCCATCCGAAATCATCGGGCCAGATTTTCGTCGTGAGGAAGATCTGATCTCTTGGAACCTCAGTGACGGCAGCGGGGATGTTGTTCTGCCATCGCCACACTCGGAGAGCAAACATATCCGATGGATAGTCATTGAGATGTTGGTTGCCTCTTGCACGTTCCGCCGGTTTTGAGCTTGCAGCTCGATAGCTTTACTTCATGGGCATCCAACAGGCCAGGGCGCTCCAAGTTCCACGGCTTGTCGAACACCCGCACCGACTTCCTGACATTTAGTGTGCACAGATTCAGGGCCCTGCTCTCGAGCTGGAGGCCTGCCAGGCCTGTCTGCATTTCGGCCTTTTGGGGTCGAAGCTTCCCGAGTCATTGTGAAGAGTTTGTCGATTGTGGACTCTCTTTGCGCCCGTTCCTCCCTGCTCGCAGGTTGGACGCATTTTCCCGTGCTAGGCTCGGGTTCCCTGGAACTTATATCAAATATCAATGTTCGGGTGTTGCAGGGGATTCCACCAAGCTTTCTAGACGGTGCCAACCGGCAAACTGTTGTCACCAAATTCGATGTAGGCAACGTGCAAGACCTGCCTTCCTGATGGTGGGCACACGAGCTTGCAGGAGCTAACCACAATCACTGACTGGGTAGCACCAACTTCTGGGGCTTGGGTGGAAGAGGACCGGGTGAGCCTGCAAGGCACTGATACTTAGGGGAAACTTAGCGTATAAGCAAGTGGCAGGATCCTAGCTGCGATGCAGGAGTTACGCCGCAACAAGGTTAAAAGCATGCACCACGAAGCCACGATGCGGCCTTGTGATTGCCGTATATCTGCGCAGTATCTAGATGTCGTCCACCTGGTCTACCGGGTCTACCGGATGGACAAACGTCAAAGCACGGGTGATCTTCCGCGCCTTGCAAAAGGAAGTCGAGCACACCCTGTCTCGCAGCGTCACCGCCTGACTTGGTTCACTCAAAACCAAATCATGCAAATCCAAGCAGTTGATGATCGCCCTAACCCCGACAGACTCGTTGCAAAGCTGATGTCAGAATATCTTTTGATGCCTGAACATGGAAAGCACCATAGGTTGCAAATTATGGCTCAAATCGGTCTTCGCCGGAAGCAAACCATAGCAGGATAACACTTGCCAGTGATCTTTGCAACGGCCCCATGAAGCTGAGGGTCCACGCGCGCCGACGATCGACAGCACATGCCAACTCCAGACATAGGCCTCACTGCACCCCCGCACATGCAGACATGCCCGCGAGCTGTTGCTGGCATCGGAGTTCACGGCCGAGGGAGGAACATCCTTCCACCCTGTCCAAGAAGTGGCAGCGCGGGAATGAAGCCGGGGTCAACAGTCCCGACCTGCAGGGGGGAAGAAGCCAAGACTTCATGTTGGATCTCTTGTGATAGCAGGACACCGAAAGTCAAAACGTTGCTAAGGCCAGGGCAGCGGGTGCCAGTGCAAAGAGCAGAGCTCCCGCAATCGCCTTCTCAAGCTGAGGGTCAAGAAAAACGTTCTTCTGGATGACTTCAGCTTGCGGTCTTTAGGATTTGGAGCTTCTTTGCTAGAGATTCGCCGAGTCCCTGTAGTGCCTGCAGATCACTGAAAGTGAGCAGGTCTTCTTTCCATCGTCTATTGTAGACAAAGTCTGGGCTGTAGCTGGAGTATTAACAGGGGCCTACCCCGGTCGCGCCAACATACGTGGAAATCAATATTCACACTGCCAACCCACCTGTACACGGTAAGGCTCCCTCGACGAAGGCAGGGCTGTTGCAAAACACTCTGAGGACTTGCACATCACACTGAACAAGGAACTTTAGATGAGTTTTGGTAACAAGTTGCCGCCTCTGTAACTTGGTCTGCACACTCTCGAGCTACATAGATCGACTTGCCCCCCGACCCCCTGCTGCTGCTGAGACAGACAGATGTACAGAAAAAATACATTCAAAAAAGAATAGCTGCGCAGAATACACGACGACCTCCTGTGCCTTGCCGACAGCCCAGACATGTGCGACGCCCTCTGAGGCTGCGGCCATGTGCCGCTGTGCACACAATGGACCGCACCCAGCACCCAAGGCTGCGGGTAGCGGGCTGCGACAACTGAACTGGACTGCTACACCATTGCAAATTGCTGACCTCAGCTCAGGTTTCAGTTCTGGTTTGTGACTGGTGCTGTTTGACTTGTCCCAGCTGTCTGTGGCGCGTTCAACACTCTCTGTCTTGCTGAGCATAAGTCTGACACGGCGACAGCGGAGCAATAGTGACAGTGGCGCGGGGCAGTCACGTGCCAAGAATATCAGACTGTCTGCACATGCCGGCAGGACCACCCAGTAAATCCGGGACTCCAGAAACCAGCAGGGTCCATGTCATCATCCAGAAGCAGCGGGTGCCTCTTCACTAGACTCATCTTCAGTTCCATCAGATCGTTTCATCTGGGGCTTGCACTGCAGAGGATGCACAGCCAGGTTGTGGTTGTACAACGTGAAGACCTCATCTCCGGCCTGTTCGCTTCAAGTGCCACTTGCATCGCAAGAGTTGGCGAGATCAGCCGCTGGATATCACCCGGTGCCTCAGTAAAGTAGGAATGTCCCTTGGTCTTCCAGGCCACGTTGTGCTCCACTCTCGCGAAATCGGTAGAGTGCACTACCTTGGAGGCAGATTCCGGAGGCACCGAAACATTGAACCGGCGTCAAAAGCCCGGCTACAGATCGAAGTCTGAGGACAGCTCTACTGCTCGCTGGAAGGTCCGGTGGTAGGAGTTGTTGCGCAAGTAAGCCTCCAAAGAAGCAAGCATTTCTCACTATGCTGCACCGGACCTTCGCAATTCAGTGCCAGGCAATGTCGGCCACATCCACGGTTCTGTGGGGGGACAGCACGTGCCAGTGGGAGGAGTAGCGTCCGAAGTTGGCGGCCTTCATCAGCTTGTGCGCAGTTTGCAACGAACCAATCACTACGCAACGCCCTGCCTGTCCCGACCGGGTAATTTCGGTATTCTCGATTCGCATAACACCACCATGGAAGGCGCCAACATGGACCCCGAACATGTAGGCCTGCAAGCTACACATCAACAACAGCCACATGCAGCCACTGAGCAGCCAACAGTACAGCTCTGAAGCTCAGCCCCCGGCATTTCCATAACCTAGCGACCTCTCATCACCTTGTACCTCGACAGCTGACGAGGTGTTAATACTGCCCATAGCAACTAGTACCCATGTCCCTGCCTTAACATTCCGGTTCAAGCGTCCCACTCCTGCACCTCAGCCAAACGACTACCTACGACGCATCGACTTTGGGTACGATGTCAACTGCAGGCTCTGACGCAGATCCGTCGGGGTGGGAATTTCATCATTGAAGTACCTTTGCCCATGACTGACTGGCGAACAGCGCAGCGTTGACAAGTCCTGCTCGTTGCTGGCAGCTCAATGTCTGAAATGCTACGGCCCACGCCAAATTCCCAAGTGCTCGAATCGTAAGGGGCTGTCCAACTCCACAGTGTAGCCTTGCAAGGATCCTACTCTGAGCCTGCTTCCGTCTGAGCGCCAGGAGCCAGGCCATCATCCTGAACGCTCTTCACCAGGCGAACCTGGCCCGAGATTGCAGCTAAAGGCTTAGAAGGATTCGGAAAGCCTCCAGAAAAGTGTGCCTCGTCCTGACCCCTGTTGCTTGGGGTGATGATCATCTCCGTTCCAACTTCCCAGTCAACGGGCTCCTCGAGCTTAAGGAGGGTAGCCCCTGCACTCGCTGTCTCCACCAGTCGCGTCCAGGAAACACTTGGGCGGCCATGTAGCTCCATCCTTCCCACCAGTTTCACCGGACATGGGTCCACGTAGTGCTTCCCGCGTGCCGAGAGGCGAACGGTCATCTGGTGGTTGGCAGCGCAGGTTCCGAATCCTCCAAGGTCTGTAACGGCCAGCATCTTGGAACCGATGACAGGAAGCTCAATGGTGTGCCAGCGATCTCCGTGCAGTGTGATCGTTGCCTGGTTCAAGAATGGTGCTTCTTCACTGCCTACCCAGAAGGTTCCTCCAGAAATCCAGATGTAAGTTGCATCCAATTTCAGATCCTTTCTGTCGAACTCGAAGTAACCACTGATGAGCAACAAAAAGAGTTGCGGCGAGTCCTGATCCAACATTATTGCCTGACCTTCGGGCACCACAACGCTGTCACCGTCGACGGGTGGTTCTGATTCTAACCAGCTGAAGACGTTGCTCCACCTATCAACATACCTGAACACGGTGTCCTCTGCCCTTTCGGAGATGATGGCATATCCTCTTCCGGCTAGCCACAGCACTGTCGAAGGAGGCTGGATGCCGTTGTTTCGCTCGCTTGTGATGCAGCTGAGTGCAGACATGTTGCTCTCCTGTGGGATGCAAGGGTATGTATTCAGCAATATCTGGGCATTCTCTGATGTCACCGACACAGGCGAACCCGACGAGTCCAACGGCTCGAGCCCTTCACCCAAAAGAGTCACGAGTGTATCACCGCGAGCGGTGCCACGCTGCGGAGTCATGGATGACAGGATGGGTGTTCGCTCCAAGCTGTAAGAGAGCTGCACTGGAAGCCATGCGGATCCACCTGTAGTATCAACATTTTGGTAGCTCATGCTTGGTAGCTTTCTTACTAGGTGATGATGTGCAGACGTCTAGTCCCTTACACAGCCCAGAAAAAAGAGTTTGGATGCCGAGCGCCTGTGGAGGAAGCCAACGGATGTGAGATGTGCTCTACTTCGACCGCACAAGCACTCGCATCGCCGGTGTTCAGCAAGATGCCCCGGAAGCGCACACCTCTCATCAGCTCACCGAGGGAACTGCAGGCATCCGGAAGGATTCGCACGCGGAATGCTTGACCTATGGCGGTACCATTTGGCCCAGAACCATTCACGGGGTAGGAAGTCCACCCCTGCGCGATGGACCACCCTGTCTGAACCGTGTCTCTCACGCTCCCAATCTCCTCCCAAGAGATATTGCCAGAAAAACTACGCATTTCAAACACTGACTCTGCCACCTTCTGCCTCCTGTGTGGATCGGTCGGAGGGAAAAAGTCAACTGCTGTGATGATGGCTTCTTTACTTGGTGGCAACTCGAAACCAAACCAACAGCTGCTGCGTGTGTTCGGCAGATCTACTTGTCTATCCACGGTCGACGTGAAGGCCAAACGAGCATAGGTGGATTCTGATTCCCCACGATCCGTGTAAAATTTCGCAGCGTAAGGTGCCAAGTCAACAGTTGGAAAAGAATCTGGCTGGGCGTCCACCAGGTCAAGATTGGTCATTGCAGGCACAGTGCAGGTGGCAGAGGACCCATCACTCGTGCTCACAGGGCAATCCTCCCCACAGACCGATATCTTGGTCTGAGCAGCGGCGAAGCCAAGTCCAGTCCCGCGGACGGTCATGTTCACGCCGCCACCGAAGCCGCTGTGCAGCACGCCTGTCGGGGTAGCTGTTGTGTTCGTAACCCAAAGCCACACGTTTCGAGATGTCTCACTCGTGTAAGAGCATGAGCCAGCTCCGGGGGCGAAGGCATCCGTCCAGCCTGCGCCAACTGCGGCTGAGCCCTCACCCCGCAGGCCAATTCCAATGGCAGCATCGGCTTCAGACTCAGTGCGGCATGTCTTGCTTGGGCAGTTGGCGCAGTAACCCCAGCGTGCCCTGTTGTTGCCTGGACAGTTCACATTGAAACCGGGCATGAGCATTGGGCAGGACCTGTACGTGCCAGGCTTTGCGCCGAGGGCCTGAACCAGTCCAGCTTGGTCTACTGTGTGGTCACGCACATAGCCGGCTGAAAATAGCTCCAAGGCGCTGGACCAAGGTGTATCGAACTTGTGGTGAACACAGTGGCCGTGCGCACTGCCAACACAGGCACGCAGTCGTGTGAACGGGACATTCAAGAAAGCCGGGTATTTGGCATTCACCGGCTCCCCTTCGGGCGAGTCTTCGTTGAGGAGCTCAACATTATCCCAAAGCTCCGAATCGTACCCTAGGAGGCCCCCGTCAGCAAACTTCATGATGAGCACCCATGGATCGGCAGCAGAATCCGTGGCTACAGAGTTGTCGTTTGCCTCAACCGATGAAACAGTCAGGGGCACCCAAAGTAGATACGGTGCCGGATTCGACCAGCCATCCGCTTCAGAGTACAATCGCACCTGCCATGAACCGGACGGGAGCTCTGGACGATCGCAAACCACCCTTCCTTCAGTCCAGCTTGTCGGCACACACTGGAAGTTAGTGTCTGGATTGCTTGCTGTCCCAATAGCAACTTTCCCCGGCGATGAACCGAAGCGGTAACCCTCCAAAACCAGTTCAGTCGGAGATGACTCTGTCAGGTTTTCGATGGTGGGCGCTGTGATTGGGCGATCGTACATGTAGGACAACACCGGTGCCTCTGTGTACCTTGCATGACTTAGCACGGTCGGTGGCACGACAACTATTTGACCACCTGTGTCTGGTCCCTGGTACTTGAACACACAGCCACTGCTCCCACTCGCTTGAAAGAACAACACAGACACTGCATGGATGCTGCCACCCTGTAATAGCGTCTCTGTAGTGCTGCGCTCTCGGAATCCATGAAGCCCGTCATTGTCAATCACGAGTGCCCCATTCAAGTACAGCAGGCTGCCATCATCCGAACCGAGGTAGAACGTATAAAAGCCTGTAGCCTGAACACTCAAAAAACCGGTCCACCTGACAGCGTATTGGTAACGAGATGGTAGACCCTCCCACTTGTCATCAGAATCCGGGAAGTTTACCGTCAGATCCACGCGTTCGACGTCAGGAATTCGGTCGTTCAAGTTGGGGAATGTGCTGCCCTGACCGAAGAAGAAGTATTCGCCCCACAAGCCTGGTTGTCGAGGCTGTGCCGGCGTAACCACGTGGACGGTGACATTTTGCGTCCTCGCACTGTCATCTGCATCCATAAGTTCAGCCGGAGCAGCTGGCACGTAGCAGAGGAGCTGATCATGAGAGGCTGAGAAAATCTCACACGGCACTTTGCCGATGGTTGCTTGATTTGTCGATGGGGTCGGACCAAAGCCAGCCCCAGTGATGTTTGCAACCGTCCCACCGAAGAAGGATCCGCTGCCTGGCATGATGGAAAAGAGTTGCAGGAATTGCTGGAACTTGAAAGCTGCACCTGTGTGAGGCGAGGCCTGAGCAGCATACCCGGAACTCGTCAAGACATACACCGGGACGTCAGAAGCTTCGAAGGGGCAAACAGGGAGGGTCACCACCCATGTGTTGCTTTGTGGTCCGGCACTGATGCTGGGATTCGGGCACTCATGCACACCAAAGAACACCTGCAAACTGTCAGGCATCTGCTGGCTGGCAATCGTAATCGTCACAACAACACCTTCCGCGTAAGAGCCGTTGCGAGGAGTTACAGATGTCACCACCGCCGTAGACTCATCCGTCAAATTTAAGCCACAGCCGTCCCCAACTCGGCAAAGTGGTCGGACACCATTTAGAGACAGGCGAAGAAGAAGTCTTTCAGTAGTGTCAACAGGGTCTGCAGGCTCCTCCTCTTCTTCCTCGGTGTCGGTCGAGTTTGTGTCATTGTTGTCGTCGGCTGCCAGCCTCCTCAAGGTCCAGCCAACTTTAGCTTGCCTCCTTGTCGCCACCTGCTCGCCGATGCAGCATCTGTCTTACTACTAGTGCTACATACTTCCTAGTCTAGTACGACTAGTATGATGCATAGAGTCGGGAAATGGTATCAACAAGGAAGTAAGCGCAAAGGCCTGAGAGTTCTAAAGGGCTGGGGTGCATTTTGCGCTCCGAGTGCTGGGTAGTTTCAGTTCAGCATAATGATGCACTGAAATTCTTACGATTTGTGTTCTCGACTCGTGGTAGACAAAATGAGCTGGGCAAAGGGAAACATGGGGGGAAGCAGACCATAGCACACCAGCACGCATCCGCGACGTTCTCCGTTTTGTTCCGTCAGCGTCCGCAGCAGACATGGAGTCGGTGGAAGTGCTGGCATTGGTCCTTGCTCGCCGTTTGCATCTGCAGCGTCTCAGACAGCGGAGGACAGGGCCCCAAGTGTTCTTTTGCAGTCGCCTTGATGGCTTTGATTCTCGCGGATGGGTGCAGGGGCATGGACATTCGCCTCCTTCGAAAGAAGGGCAGCACCCGAGCACCAGGCCTCTGTATGTCTCGTTCCACTGCTCTTCAAATCGTTGCTGCTGCTGCTCGGTTATGTACTGCACAAGGCGCTGCACTGACCAAAGCAGCAATGCTGCTCCGAAATAGAACACTATAAAGGCCCATCTCGCTGTTGGGACAGCCACTAGGACCACCAAGAGAGGAAGTAGAACAGTTCGCTGAACCCTGCGCTGTTGAAACCATCTCCGTTGCACAACCCCTATCCGCAGCATCACGTCCAGCGCAATGAAACCAGCCAGGCCAAGCAGGCAGGTCGCAATGCCGCGGACATCCGCTCGCACCAAAAGCTCCGTCGTCACTGCAAGGGTACCCGCAACACCGCGCCACACGAGTTCGTCGGTGTCCAACATCTGATAGACCCTCGCAAACCAGACCTGCTGCACAGAGATCGTTTCTTCCATCCCAATCCTTTCGAGGAACCATCGCACAAACTTTCCAAAGCCAAAACAGATCCCCAAGCATCGAAAAACCACGACGCAACGCAAAGTATTTGCCAGCAGCTGTGTCGCACACTCTCTCGTAGAGCGGTAATAGAAATCAAACCATCGCATTTGCCTGCCAGTCCAGTAGGTCCAAAATTCGAACGTGTCCTGGGAAGGGCGCAGCCGCGGTTTGGTATGCATGAGCACCTGCATATTGTATGACACGAGCCTGGCACTTGCGGCACTCACCTGCTGAGAAATAACCGCCATGCAGCAAAGTAATCTGTTTCTTCTTGGCAGTCGCGATTCCACGGCTCTTACCAGAACGAGGAGCGAAGCATACGCCACGGCAAATGGAGGGACGATGAGAGTGGATGCCAGGTAATGGATCAGCAGAGCATTGGGCAGTGTTCGCAGAAGAAGAAACAGGCTGTCGGAATCTGTCACGATGGTGCGGACCCAGGCATCCATCAAAAGCTTCCAAAAGTTATCTTCGTTGCTGCAGCTCGCCATGAGGGCATCCTTGAAGTGATAGAAAACGAGCGTGTCAGCCCAGGCAAGCCACTCTTGCTGTTTCCGGACGACTGGGCAAATGTCAGATCTAAACAAATACCGGCTGTCAACATAATCCTTCAGCCCCGTGACTATCTGGTATGAAGCGATGCAGATAAGCATCTCATCTAGCAGAGGGGTCACTATTCGAAGCCCCTTCCCCTCTCCTTTCACTATGATTTCTAGAGAGTGCAGCTCGTTGCAGCCACCTGGATGGTGCCAGCGTCCAGAACATCCCCAGCAAAAGGCGGCCTCACAGTCCACGCAAAAGAGATCGGCCTCCAGGCCGGCGTTGTCTCCGCACCTGTCGCACCAAACGCCTTCGTAGCCCGCTTCGTAGCCGGCTTCGAAGACATCCTCCCCGGAAAGTAACGAGAAAAGGGCGCTGAAGCCTTGAAAGATTCCTTTGTCCTCAGATTCTTCAGCCCCTTCCTCCCATTCCTCTGCCTCTGACCATGCAGTTCCCATGACGATGCGATTTTGTATTTCCACAGCATCCAAGAAGACAGAAGGAGCTGAGCCAAGACGAAGAAAAAAGCAGCCGCACATGTAGGAAACTGCAGCATGCATGCCAAGACTCTCGCCCGGAGTGCCTTGTGTACTCTTGCTCGGAGGTGGCCCAATCGGAAGTCCTCTGCCTGCACAAGGAGCAATGTTTTGACGTCTGTCTCCAGACCGACATGGACAGAGAGAGCGAGCAATAAAAAGGGCTCACGAAAGTCATATCCGAAGATCACACATGCAGAACAAGGTCATTCAGCAATACATTCTCGGCCATGCAACCAGACGGTCTCCCGTGACTTGGACCGGGAATTGGAACTGGTCAAAGGAGAGAGAGAGAAAGAGAGAGAGAGAGACACACACACCTGCTTAAGTCGTGCATGCTTCACCTCCGGTCTTCCGTGTTGGCATCTTTGAAGGCTGAAAAGGGCTCTGGAACCTACATGGGCCACTGCATGATTGCGAGGAACCTCAAGGAAACTCAGGGGACCACACAGTTTTCCACTTTGCCACAACCCGAGACAAGTTCGCAGCTGGAGCGAGAAGCCCCGGCTCTCTGAGCCTCGTCGCTGTCGACTCCCCATCGTCGAAGCCCCTGTGCGGGCATGTAAGCACGAGTGTGAAGCATTGGGTATTTTCCTCTGGGCGCCCAGCTACGAAGTCTGAAGAAACGGGCTGTGCAGAAGCTTCCATTCGCCTGCTGTGAGAAGTCAAGCACCAGGCGGAAAGACAACAGAGATCGCTGCAAACAGAAAAGAGGCAATGGCCTGGCCACCTCTCCCTCGTAAGTGTCAGGGCCTAACGCCACTCTGATGAGCAATGCTGTCACCGCTCCTGTCTTGGGCCAAGACCGTGCACGAAATCCTCTGCTCCAAGATCTGGATCGCTGTTGTCTACGAAATCCGGAGCGAGCTGCTGATTGGCGCCTGACAGGCTTGTGGAAGCTGGGGTCTCCGGAACCTTTGTTCGACATTTCGAAGCCCCAGCCCTTGGACTTCAAGATGTCTAAGCTGCTGCAGAAGTTACACAGACCGCGCATCGAACCTCATGTCATCGTCTTGGTGGTACCGTTTTGTGTCAACTCAAGCAATGAAAGATCTCCGACGGATCCCGCGACAGAATGAGCGGCATACTTGATACAAATTCAGGGGCGTATGACTCGCATGCAGACGATTTGAATTGCGAAGCTTGCAACCCCACGCCTACCGACACAGTACATGTACGATGCGTACGACGTAGTGAAGCAAAACAGTCAGCAAAGCTCATCACGCTCACGAAGCCTGTTTCCTCTGCTCGCCGAATGAAGTCTAAGGCCTCGTCGACCCGACCTGGCGCTGCGGTTCGGACCCCAAGTGGATGTCTGATCTGACTACGTCATGCCATGGGATGGGTTTGGGATTTCGGCGTTTCAGACATAGACGACCGATGGGAAGACCGGCGCGGATAACAGCCGCAGGCTCATGGCTGCACTCATCGCTAATTCGATGCCTCTTGTGTCATTTTTTGTCAGGCATCATAACCCCTATAAAGTCCTGAACACTCCCTCGGGCCTGACATCGTGTTGGAGGGCAGCGAGCGCAAGCTCCCTGACCGGGCCAGCGCGAACGCGAAGCAGCGGACCTGGCAGAAGGCACCGTGACGCCGAGCAGTCTGTGTGTGGGCCAGTGCGTGCAGGTGTGCGTGTGCACGATTGTGCGCGTCTCGTGTCTCTGCACGTGTGCGCTTCGTTTAACCGATCCACCAACCAGCCGGTACGAGTACTGTACTTTCGGCAGCCAGTCGGACAGTCAGTCAGCCATGCAACTGGGAACACACCCTTTCGGCAGGCCTTGGAGTGATCATCAGCCCCTGCTTGACAGCGCAGCTCTTTGCTTCCACTCGGCCTTGCAAGCACCGTGCAAGTGGAATGACATCATTGCGCCACACTCTCTGGGGGTTGCACCTGTCTGACAATCGCCGCATGAAGCCGTTGTCAACCGGACCCCCGCTTCCAGCATCACTGTCTTCAGATGCCATGGAGGCAAGAGCTGCTGCCGTGGCACCTTGACAAGCAAACCACGCAATGGAAAAAAAGACGCGGCACCAGAAAAGCGCGTAGTGCAAGCGAAAGTTCGGAGCAACCACATTTTCATGACGGAGAACTTGCGGTAATGTTCTCGGAGTACATCTTCCTACAGGAGCAGTGGCTATCGGCTTCTGCCGCGTGCTCGTGGTGCTGCTTTGCAGCACCCTAGTGACATTGGCGTCAATGCACCAGCCTACAAGTCTACAAGCCTAGAAGCCACATTCTTGCAAACAGGAGATTGCTGCTCAATGCCAAGAATACAGGCAGTTGCGAATCCTTCTACACGGCAAGCAGGGTCTGCGCATGCCGCTGAACCTACTGCAGCCACGCAGACCGCCTGTCCGAAGATTTCGTAAACATGTTCAAGGCCTTCTGGCCTTGCGTCATCTTGCTTCAAGAGGTATCCGTCTTGAACGGACTGCTCGCGAAGCTGACTTCAAAATTGCAAAGAATTGAGAGAAAAGCAGCAAAGTTTACCCGATGTCAGCACGACAAAGTGACCAGGGCACATGCCAAGCTGCGATAGTGGCCCCATCTTCGCCGTGTCCCCAGCCGGCTCAGGCTGCCCGCTGTCTGGAGACACCTGTACAAGAGCAGGGACTGCAAGCTCTGCGACAGCAGTCTTCGGCTGCTCCCTGCACCGTTGGCCTTCTGACCACTGGGGTATTCGGACCAAGGATGCCCGATCTTTGCCACCAACTTGAGGGTGATGCTTCTGTATATGCTGCCAAGCAGAAGCCTGAAAGCTCGAAGCACCGACTTACGTTGCACAGATTCGGGCGGCACAGCATGGAGTCCAAAGATGGCCTGCCTTGATCGGGGGCAAAGAAGACGGTGTGCCTGGCTCGAGCGGGTGCCCCGTCCAAACCGACTTGCACGGAAACCCGGCTGCCTGCGGGTCCACTCAACTTGCCATTCTCAAACATCATCTGCTCCTGAGCTGATACAAACTGAGGCATCACAAACATCACTGCTCTTTGCAAGCAGGTCACAATGGCTGCAGCCTGCGTCACGGCACAGTCACGATTCTATATTGTCCTATATGCGTAGAGAAACTGCTGCAGGAATGGTCTGGCCTGCAGATTTGCCATGGAGGGCGGCCTCCGTGGGTTACAGCCCACCACAGGCACCGGGTACTCCCCACGCCCTGTTGGGGCACTGCCCATGAGGGCAGAGGGCGCACGCTTCAAGCCTTGTCTCGCGGCGGGCTGCCAAGGCATGGACAGTGTGACATTTCGCAGTCTTGGAAGGTTGGCACGGCCTGGCTTCTTGATGACACGCGTGATCCGCGGGGTTCCCAGGGTGTCCAGATGCCTCGAGTCTTTTTCTTCTGGGTTGCTGTCGTCGCGAAAAGGCCAGCCAGGGACTGCTGTACATCATCATCGATGAGCCAAGGCGCTTCGAGTAGTAATGCACAGAGGGTCCCTGAGCTGCACCCGCGAAAGCCGATGCACACTGCCACTCACAACGGCACGCTGATCCTCTGCACAGCACTGCGATGCCGTACCCATTCATCCATGCTGCTTGGCTTGGCACAGCGGCAGGGCCCTTTCCAGAAATGGAAGCACAGTAGATGTGCCTGCTTCAAACAGGCACACAAGAACGAGAAGGACGGCTGTGCAAAATCACAGCGTACTCCTGCGACAAGCTCGGTCTGCATCGGCTCCCACCAACGGCCGCACTTCGGGGACGACGCGGGGCAGTCGGACAGACATTTTACATGGTCAGCGCATTGGAGATGCAAATCGATTTCTGCACGGGTTTCTATTACTTGTGTGAAGATCAATGTCACTAGCGGTCGCAGAATAAGCTAGCTTCCACATGTAAAGCAGTGAGTGACAGCGATAACACGTACATGGCCTTCTGATAGGCATGGGCTAGATAAACCAGAAAGTCGTCGCTACAGGTTGAACGTCCGAACTGTAAAGCTGCGGGCACATGTAGCTCCAGGCCACCCATGCACCAAACAGCGCAGGTACCTCCACAAAAGCTTTTGGAGTTGCACCTCCTTGCAGCCGGCATTGGATTTCGGTCTGGCTTCCACCCAAAACCTGGGCAAAGCATTCAGGGAAGGTCCCGAAGGGCTGACAACTTCTCGAGCCTCGCAAGGACGGGTCGCACCGGAAGGCAGCTCGAAGGTCACCTCGGATGGTGCGGGCATGCGGGGAATGTGGCATGGCGGTCCGCGACTTCAGGTGCACTATCTCTGCGGTATGCCTCTCTGAGGTCTGAGTCAAGGACTGTGTGCCTGTTGGCCCCCAAAGGGTGGAAGCCTGCGCCCGTGATGGTGACGACCACACCTCCAGCCTGAGACAGTTGCATGCTGTCTACCCACAGCCACAGTCGAAATCTCATCAAACATCCGGCCTTCGAAGCACTCGTTGGACTGACTGCGGTGACCTGTCAGCTGGCAAGCTGTCACTCCCTGCGAGTAGCAGGCAAACATGCCAACATCCGGTCTCTGCCTCGAAACGTGACTCGAAGGTCACCCCAGGAGGCACTGCTGCAAAGCCTTTTCCAGGTATCCAGGCCTGACTGCTTGACAAGGAGCTCAGCATTGTTGAGATCGCGGAAGATCCGGGGTCAGTGCGCTTGGAATGGTCACGGCCTCCTCTGGTGGAGTCGGTGCGGCCTCAGGCAGTGTATACACGGGCACTGAGTCACGCTCTGTGCGGACACATGTGCCGACACACTCCTACACTCCACTCTGCGTGGCAGCGGGCCCTCTGAAGCCAGATGTCCAAGCTTGCACTGGCCTTCAGTGGCTTCGGTGCCTACGCTGCGACGCCTTGAATGATGCTCCAGCCTGTCCGGTCACTGTAGCCGTCCGCGGTCCAAAGCCCACCACAGGCAAAGCCTTCGACTCTCGCTCTCTCTCTCTCCCTTTTGTCCCTCCCTCTATTTCTCGCGATAACATGCCAAATTCAGACTATACGGCAGTTCAGAGGCAGGGACGGTATCACCATCTGCGGAATCCAGGCCACCTTGCTTTGGCGGTCGCTGGTGGGCTGCCGCACAACCCGTGCAAACTGCACACTGCATTTACAGACACAAGTTGGTAAAGCTCAGTGGAAGTGGAAGGAAGTGCGGTTGCACGAGATTGTGTGCGGAGCGAGCACCTTTCAGGTTCTTGCGCAATCCGATCTTCAACACTTCTTGTCATAGACGACAGCTGATGAAAACGCGCACGTGCAGTGCTTCTCAGGATTAGCATTCCGTAAGACGGAACCCTGCTATGTTTGAGTCAAGCAGCTGCCGCTCAGTTGCAGCGTGGTGCTCAGAGCAGCAGAGTAGAAAGGCGGATCGACACCAGACAGCCTGGGTGCATGACGAACTTTGCTTGCTACCAGCAGGGGTGATCTGAGGCGAAAGCAGTGGAGTGTGGCTCGCTGCATAGGTGAAGGTGGCTCGTACCTACGAGTGCAAGTGATACCTCAGGCCATGCTAGATCACACCCGCGCAGACCGGCGCACCGTCGCCGCGCCCACAGGCGGCTGCGACAGTGTCACCGGCGCATTCCTGAAGTCCCAAAGAAGCTTAGTAGCTTGCAGAAGCTTGCAGGTAGATATGCCAAGATCCAGCATTCTTTGGCTACAAAAGCAGTACAAGTACCAGCTGGGAAGCAAGCGAATCAGTCCAAGTGCCAGGACTTGCAGAGGCGTCGAAGCCTTGTGGTGAACGCGAACACCCGCCACTCACCGCCCATGGTCCGGTTCTGGGGCAGCAGCTGGCAAGGCTTGGAGTCAAACATGCGAGGCTAGAGTTCTGAACCATCACCTACAAGCACTCCACGCAGAGTCTTCAAACTCCTATGTGCGACTCGGTTTTCTTTGCCATGCCTGGATGTTGCTGGCAGCAGGCACCGTACACGGTAGCCCGGCGACCAATACATCGGAGCATGTCCTGGATCGCAGCTGCAGTCGAGGGCCTCTGGGCAGCCCGGTCCCGGCCAAGATCCAGACAGTCCACGCAGCCCCGCGCCAACAAGGGAGAGGACCTCTCCAGATCATGCGACAAGTAGGTTGCGCAAGATAGGGTCGAGTCACGCATTGACGTGCTGAGCATCTCGGGAACCGCACAGTGCCACCAGCCAAAGATCCAAGCAGTCCCGTCACCTTCGCATCTTGTGCAGGTTCCGATACTGCTTCCCCAGTTGCACACAGCTGCACCCTGCAAACCCCACCTCTTCGATCACCGGTTCCACAGACACGATCGGAGCCTCATGGGCAGAGCATGCTAGTGAACAGACTCAGTCAGTTTTGCACCGCGTCTTCCAGCCTTAGATGGGTCCGCCTGCCCCTGTGAGATAGAGATGAGATGCACGGCATGCCTCACACTGCAGCAGCGGCAACGAGTCAACGCGAAACGCGAGGAGACAGGAAACAAAAACGGCTCCGTGCACACACGAAGACACTAGAGCTTTACGATGGTTGAGCGAGGGGAACCGACGCGCCCCAATTCATTCGAACATGCGAACGGCAGCCACGCGAGAGCCCCGACTGCCTTTGGACATCCTTTGCTTGAGGCGGTCTGTTCCCAAACGAGAAGCCGAAAAGCCCATGGATTCTCATTGCTTCCTTTGAAGGCGTAGGCGTCTCGAACCGCGAAGCTGGGCTGTGGTGATCTCAGCGGAGACTCCAGGGCTCTGGCTCTCCAGCCCGAGCATTCTCCAACCTGACCGGTGACCAGTGCACGAAAAGAGCCACCCAGAAAACAACAAAAAACGGCAGCTTCGCCTGCAGATCACCGTGATATTGCCCTGTTCCTCCGACACCTCATGCAAGTCCTGGCAGCAAATGCTGGAACACCGCACTGCCCCTGTAGAACTTCGAGGCAGACGAGGTATGAGGTGTGTTCGTTGCGAGGCTACCGAGGGCACGGGTCCTTGCACTGGCCGGCGTCCTCTCCCAACAACACTTGTAAGTCCTGCCAGAGCACGGTATTGCCTTCTGAGGCTGCCACGTGGCACGGAATTCCTCATCGTCTCTCAATGCCTGTTCTGTCCTGAATCCAACCCGTCGAGTTGTAGGTCTGGATGTTGCTAATGACCAAGGTCCTTAGCTGCTCAGAGCATAAGGAGGCTGGCTTGACAGGGCCTACCCGTATCCACACCAGGTATGAGGTGCCTGCAGATTGTCATCTGCGGTCACGCTGGATGGCATCGCACTGTGCAGTACTGGCACCAAGCTGCTCGAATACGTGTAGCCTCAGAGAACGGTCGACTGTAAGCTGGACAAGACAATGTCTACCACACTTGCCACAAGACAGGGCTGACTGCACGAGGCCGCAACCTATCGGGCTAGAACCGCCATAGCCACCGAGGACTCCTTCTGAAATGACACGAACAGGCTTTGCTGCCGCATCGGATGGACGTGGTACCTGGCTTGGAGAGAATCGGTTCAAGCACCATGGTTGATCCTCATGCCATAGGCTTGGCCTGGAACATGTCGAGCGGGACCTGGGAGGTTTCTCGAGCTGGCCGCAACAGCTAGACCTACTGAACCTTCGGCACTCTTGGCACTACGTCGCTTCCTCTGCACAACTCTTGCAGAGGAGAACAAAACATGCAGAACCGTAGAGTCTCGAGACTTTCACTGTAACAAACAGCAAAGCCCCCACCTTCTCAAGGAAGATTGCGTCGGCATCGCCATCTTCCAAGGTAAAGACCTTGCATCCCACAACATCCGTAAATTCACCGACCCATCGGCCAACTGTCATCCTGCTTCTTTTCCCTAAAAACCAAAAGGTTCATCATGACCTGTCTGAACGAAATAGAAACCTGCGCTTCTGAGTCTGTCTAGCCTGCAATTGGAAGCCGCTTCCCAGCAGACCTGCAACCGGATGCAGCGATGCACATCAAATGCACAGCTAAGTCGTTAGATCTAAACGGACAGAAAAACAAGTAGACAAACAAATAAACCGCGCTTCTGCATGCCGGCTCTCTTGGCTTAGTCACTCGAGTACATCCTGCAGGCTAACCGAAACCGTGGTACCGGCAACTACCAACCATTCATGCAGCAACTATATCCGTGTAGTCGTACAGTCATAGAAACAAACCTTTATTCACCCGTGCGTTCACTTTTGCACAGCTTGCTTACTCTCCCTGGCTCTGCGACCTTCCTGTCCGTCTACAAGCGAGTCGTCTGATAGTTCATGAAGCTGTGCTTCAGCTTTTCCTTCTGGATGGCTGTCGCATGGTGTCGATGCTCCACGGAAAATGTTGTGCTTTTGGGTGCCTGTGGTGTTGAGCTCCAGTTCGGGTACATTGCCGATGGGCCGGCGGAAGCGAACAAGAAGTTGAAACTGCTCACCTGGGCAAAGCCATGCTTGTGCGAGACGTGCAGCGCGCCGGTGTAAGCATCTGACTGGTGGTCCAGCCCCAGGGATGCTTCCAGCACCTCCCAAGAGTCCCAAGAGCTTTGACAGCCGAAAAAAAGCAACCTTCCGCCAAGCGGCTCCAACTCAAGCTGTCCGGCCGGGTCGGCGGCAGGTCTCCTGAGAGCAACTCGTGCTCCCCACCAGGAAGCAGTATGCTTTTTAATCTCCTCATCGCTGTGACGCTTGATGCGATGTGCGACCAGCTGCGTGTTGCAGTCCTGGCCTGCATGAATCATGATGAACTGATTGAGAATGACCATCTGGTCTCAGGTAAGCTTGAGGCATCAATGGGCTGGCTCCAACTGCCACTGTGGCCCACTTGAAAGCTGCCCGACAAAGGTGCCGTGGCCTAAACAGAACTGCATGCACAAACAAGGTACAAGCACCGCAAGCGGTCAGAACTTCTGAGTGCAGAAAGGCCGTGGCTGTCTGCAACTGGCCGACTGTTGCACCCCCGGCGCCCGCATCGTATACTTCCATCCTCTTCAGACTGCAACTCTGGAGAAGCTCGAGGGCCCGAAGTGATTCATGTGGTGATGGTAGCGTCGTGCGATGTGCTCTGGCGGTGGGATTCACAACCTCGACCTCCACCCTGAAGACCCTCGGAACCCTCAGAAGCTTTGAGGTTTGCCTGATCCAGTTCGTCTGGCCGACCTCAAGACATGCGTCAGCGAGATTACGGAGACCGACAGTGACAAAGACTGCTGATTCCAAGGTCGCGGCTTCAAGCGGACAGTTGAAGGAGAGAATGAAACGACGCATGGGCGCAGCAACCGACTCATCGTCGTCACCGGAGACACTTCTGCAGTCATGGAGCCTGGTACAGGAAACTTCGCGAGGCCTACCTGGACTCTGTACCAGCACCTTCGAGGCTCCTCTCCAGCGAGGATGACCTTCCCGCAGACACAGAGACACACGCAACCTGCCTGATGACTTGAGGGGACCCAAGACGGAACCGAAACGGAAGCTGAGTCGACTCTCAGAGTCCGCGGCCCTCGCATCGCGGATGTCGTCCCTGCACCCGAGTCTTCTCAGCCGCTCCATGCTTACAGAAAGTTCCATCTACACCAGAGCCGTGCCAGAAGCTTTCAGCTTCAGGGCCTCACTTTGCCAAATTCCACCGAATTCGAGAAAGTGATGAACGCTTCCTGCCGAACACATGTACGGAAGAGGTCAACGACGGACCTACTCTGCGCTGGAAGCCCATATGACCATCCTCGCCCAGTTGTCCAATGAGACCTGAGCATGAGGAGCCCAATGCGAGTCCTGCACTCCAGACCCAGCAAGGGCCGGGCGAAGTCGAAAGCTGCCTGGCTGAGTGACATCTGCAATCTGCACCTGCATCAAAACATCAAGAATACGTTTGGATCGGCGAAACGAGTACAAGGTGGACAGAAACGACATTACGCGAACGACAAGCAAGCCGTCTTGGAGGCTGTAAGGCTGACGCATAGTGCTGTTCTCGAAGAACACCGCTCGAGGTGAGCCTAATCACCTTCCAAACTCGTGAACGTCGAGGCGATCTACCAAGACAACGGCACGGGAGTTGAATGGAAACTATTAGGGTTTTGGGTTTAGGGTTTAGGGTAACTAAACGTCAGTCAGCCTGCAGCTCCATTGATGGAGCAATGGCTGTCATGGCCTCCACCTCAAATCGTAAGGATCCAGAACTTCATCACACAATCCCGTGCACCCTGCCAGTCAAACCCCTGAGCTTGCTTGCTTGGCTGCTTTGCAGCAGGGAGCCATCAGCCTGAGCTTCTTCATGGCTCAGGAAGTTCCAATTTTCGAAATTTTCGAAACAGCTTTGGGACCCTGATAAGGCTCTGTCCGTAGTGGCCGTACTCAGGCCAGCAACCTCCACTCACAACAGCAACTCGGAATCCAGCCCAACGCGACACAGTAACACCACCTTCATGCCAAAGCGGATCCAATTGGCTCCTGGAAATAGCTGCTGGGAGTCGCGTCATTTCCCTGGGGGACATGTTCCGGCCTGTTCCGGAGTGATGCCTCAAGCGGAACGGGAAATGCCTCGGCGCGAGAACACGCCAACCATATGCAAAGATAGCACGCAGTAAACGCAGCTCGTACTGACTTTTTGGTGCAGTCCGTCTCTCTATCCATGGACTTGAGGGAAAATCAAGCAGGATTCGCAGGCTTGTCCGTCGTCCCTGTTTGAGGGCGCGTTGGTGGCAAGTGCCGCATCTGCTCTCAAGTCCCAGGCAGAGCGAAAGGTGTAATGAAGCTGCTCTGCTACAATGACATACGACGACAAACACTGGCATGTACACATTGGAGACATTCGCAGCGGGCTGTTGCAGCACCACTAGCGGGCCCACCGCTTGACGAAAGGTACCGCGACGGTAAGGCACTGAAATCTTCGCTTGCGAAGTATACATGCTGCTTCGCAGAACCAGCGAACCATTGTACGTACAGTAGCTTGTGCCGAGCACTCGCAGGCACAAGTAACGATTGCGAGACACAACATAATGCAACTACGATACATCCGATTTATCACTGTCAGCATCAGCGGCTGGGTCAAAGTCCTCTTCTTCTGCTGATCGGACTTGCTCCTTGGAGAAGGACCGCGAACATCATCAAAACATTGTATGCAAAGAGCTGCCAAGTTGCGGTAGTCAGACGGACATGCTGCTTAGCAGCTATCCGTAGACTCCGGTTTCGTTCCTTAGCGGGATCTTAGACATGGATGGATCACGACACGCGAGACTTCGCGACATGGGGAACGTGGGAGACCTTCAGAATCTAGGGACCAATCTTGGATTCAGCGCCGCTTGGACTTTATGACAAGCCCTTGCAGCCAGAAAATGGATGTGGCAAGTAAGTCTATAGCCCTAAAGTGCATGAAGAAAGGAGATAAGCTCTGAGTCTGCACCCAAATCCGTAAGAACACGCCAAGGCAACAGCTGCAGGCCCCATGAGAACGCCTACACGCAGGAGAGAGTGATACCATAAGAGAGCCGAATCTCACTCTGAAAAGGCACCCAAACACGTTGGTGACACGTGTCAAGGGACTTCACGAGTGCACATCATCGCACCGAAGAGCCCAAATGGCACCAGGAAACTGTTGTGTGTGAATCAGGACTTGCAGAGTGTCTTGAAACTGGGTTTCGTCCTCAGCCCCTGTAGAAGACGCATAAGATGAAACCAGAGGTTGGGAGGGGTTGCGGGGGCTGCTTCCACCTTACCGAAGTCAAGCTGCCAGGACTTGCTGCTCGTCCTCGATCCGAGCTTTGAACTCGTTCATCCTCGCACCGATGCCAACTTCTAGTTGAAATCACATGCTCTGGGTCGAACTCAGCGCATCTCCTCGCTTGATGCTTTTGTCGTTGCTGCTTGCACATCTTCAATCGCACAAGGTTCAGATTGAACTCACGCTGGACCTGCAGCGCGGTATGCAAGTGAAACTCTGCAGAAGATCAGCAGGCAATAAAAAGCATGCTCTAAGGCAGCTCTCACAGGCACTGTCGATTCTGAAGTTCTCTTGAGCCTTGTCAGGTCGGAAGCGCTCGCCCTGCCATCGTGCTAAGAAGAAAAGCTCATCAACCTGGGCACCGATGCTTGGGAGTCGCAACCTTTCTGACCGTTACAATAGCCGTTACAAGTAGCGTGCTTGTCTGGCCAGTCCGACATGTTTGTACGACTTGCACGAAAAAACTGGGATGCAAACTGCGACCAAACTTGCGAGCACAATACCTACGAAGCATTGCCACAGTCCAAACACTCTCGTGTGTGGCGGCAAGCTGCTGTGATAAAGCCGCCACGATCTTTGTCCAAAGCATCCCAGAGCATTTGGTAATCTCCAGAGAACTCGAAATTCTTCAGAAACTGCTCAAACTCTTTCTTGTAACCTTGGTGACTACACTGCACTTTCACGGCTAGAATGTGACATCTGTTGGCTTCGCGTTCGCAAGAATGACTTCTGCAACAGAGATCTGACCGCAGCTTAGAAGTAAGCTCGCGACAAGCACCTGATCCGGTCCTGTTCATTCCGAACTTGAAAGCCTCCACAACTCCTCCGAATTCAGATCTGCAAATCCTTAGGGTCAGCTCAAGCCACGATCAGCACGATGTTCAGGCAGGCAACACAACACCTGTCGCACCACCAGTCGGCGTCTGCAGCGGTGCGAAGTTTTCAGAGCGACAAGATTAGCGAAGATCTCAAACTCATACCGCTTTCAGCAAAGATGCTCCCGGAATTCCATGAGAACTCGATATGAGTGGGGATCCCAGCTGTCCAGCGTCAGGAAGCCGGTGCACTTAACGTCCAGATGCCGCCAAAGCCTGTTTCGAAATATGAAACCAAGAGAGCGACCCCAGATTACCAATCACCAACGAATGCGTAGCACACCTGCACGTGTCCACTTGACAAGGGAACCCGCGATTCAAGGACTCTTGCACGAGTCCCACATTGACAGCATAAGTGCTTGCAATCTCGCTCAAGACGAGAAAACACCAAACCGATCATGGGTGCAAGCGAGTGGCGTGGAGACGTTCACAAAGCCCATGGCTCGTGCCGCGTTGCAGAAAGGCACGAAAGAGACACGTCCATTGCCACCCGGATCCAGGAGGATCCGCCATGCTACGACAAGCTTTCCGTACTTGCGTCGGCAACAATCCTTGAAGCGCTGCGTGTATCGAGCCCCATCTTCGAGTGTGGACAAGAGGGCCTTGCGCTTCTCTGTGCTGACGAGACTGATTCCACTGTGTGTACTGACGTGTTCTGATCCTCGCACATATTCCTTCGAAGATTGCACGGTGGTGTGGATCGGCGCACTCAAGTTCGGCAGGTTCACTGTAACTGCAGAGAAAGGCAGTTCTTCATCCACAAGGCCCGCTTCAGCAGCCTGCCAAAGTCCAGACAACAGGGAATTCCTCCTGGCCAGTTGAGGCAGCTCTTGTTTCTTGGTCCATGGGAAAGAGGAAGGCAAGGTCGTCAAGGTGGACATGGTGAAAAAACCGGGCCAGGGCCAGACAGGGCCAGACAGGCCCAGGCCATGAGATCACAAATTCAGCCTTCGGCTCATCTTCGAACCAAGTTGCAGGAAAAAAAGCATCAAGCGTTGGTAACAAAGCACCCAGCGTCCAGAGATCTCAGTGCATGGAACCGCGATTGAGGCAACTGCTCACCAGCTGTCAACAGCACATCATCAGAGATCTTTTTGTCGTTGCCTGCAATGAACATGAGACCTACCTGCTACCCCAAACCCACCACGCAGTATGCTCCTGTGAAGTCGCCAGATGCGACATCTTCGTGGAAGTACCTGAAGGAGGGACAGCAGTTCCTCCCAGAGCTGAAAAGCCTGTCCGATGGCTGGCCAGCAGAAAGGCGAAATCATCCCGTAGTCGCTGGAAGACACCTCATGATCAGGGCAAGGAGTGCTTACTGCACCCTGTCCTCACAGGAGCACGATGAATCTGATGGTGCCAATCCGGTGCTGAGCCGTGCATAAGCTTATGAGACCCCAACCCAGTCTTCAAAGTATGCCACAGTGCGAAGTGTGGAATGCGGCATGCCCGCATCTTCACCGATCCTCGGCAGTTGCAAGAGCGGCGAGTCACAAAAAATCTGCGACTTCAGGCAAGCCGCTCCAGAGATGCACCATCATCGCCTCATTTTGTATGTAGTTGGCAGTTGCTGCGTTCACCAGTTTCCAAGTACACTCAGGCCCAGTCCACAAATGTAGAAGCTGTAGTTCGCTTCAAGAGGCGGTACCTGACACAAGCCAGCACGTTCTCTCCCGAGTCCTTCGTCTTCGTGTCGGAGCAACTGGGCCCGCTGCGAAGAAGCCATCTAGCTCCAGCAGTGTGCGATCGATTCCCTTGCACTGTCAACCCATCGCTTCGCCATGGCCATGCGGCGAAGTGAGTCTGTCAGCACAGCAAGAAGCAGTCAAAGGGTCCCGGGCCGGGTCGTTGTCCCACGGCTCTTTTGTGGCAACTTGGAACAAAGAGGCCTCACCCAGCAAGGCACAGGCTTTGCAAGAGGAATTTGCTAGCTACGTTAGACGAGGCTGGCCAACTGGGGCCGATCCAAGCAAACCCTCGCCGCTTTCTCGGCTGTGCTGCAGCGAGGCCCATGGAAAATGCACAACACCGAAACCCTAAACATCCCTAAACCCTCTCGGCCCTCTCACGAGAAGAACGAGAAAGTGGTCAAACAGTTTGTGCCCCACCTTCAGAAAGCCGGTCTCGAAGGCATCGCCCCTGGCCTTCGCAGCAGGTAGCTCAGAATCTGAACCCCCGGAATTTTATCGGGCTGCGCCTCCTTGGCCGGGATGTTGTTAATGCCCCACGCCTGCAAACTGCATCTACAAGGTTCACTGCAGCGTCCAGAAGACCAAGAACGTACGTGCATGCATTACGGCTCAATCTCAAGATGCCTTTCCCCAACCGAGGTTCCCTCAAATGAAAGGACACTTTAAGGCAACGTTCTCTCAACGGCTGCAGCGGCACCCGGCGACGCCGATCGTTCCATCTGTTGTAGTGGAGCCTCGATTGAAGATGCCAAACAACTTCCATGTTGCAAAGTGGCATTCTATAGCTGCTACGTACTTGCAATTTGCCAACTCATTAAATGTTTGCCGACCGCATACCTATGATTGAACGCCTAGTCTTAGCATTGCGCTCAACAATGTGGAGGACAGACGCAACCTCGTTGTTTCTGACACACCCAGGCTGTTGTTTGCTTCACCCATCGAAAACCCTGTAAACGTCTAGTGCAGTCCAGTTAGACAAGACGTCCGAGATCCTAACCCACGGACAGTCTCGCCACGATCCGCTGCGTCATTCCACTGGCCGAGTCTGCACCTCGCGTTCTTCCGTCGAGCATCAGCATGCAACTCAGTGTGCACACGACCCTCTCAGTGGCACAGGCCCCTGACACAATGGTGTCTGTTGTGGCCTCCAGAACCTCTACGTGCATGCAAATTTCTGGGCACACATGCGTGGGTTTCGTCCAGCGACTCGTGCCTCACAGGGAACGCCGCCGACAGTCACCTGATTGCCCTCCATTTCTGCCTGAACTCAAGGAAGTCGTGCTGCTCACGTGAAAATCATGGCAGCGCCTGGAGAAACCTCGAACTACGGATCTAGCACCTGTCGATTCTCCAGATCTTCCCAAAAGTCGCCCGTTGAGTCAAGAACTGAAAGCGCCTAATTCGAACCCCTGCGCCGACACCCGCCCCTCAATTAGTTCCTGTGGCCCAGCACCTACTTCACATGTGCGAACATGCACACAGCGATGTGGGAATGCATCCCATCTTTCTTGTGTGCTCCAAGGTCGCACAAAACCAAATTAGGAAAGGAAGAGGCTGTGGCTTAGCAGAAGAGGCTGAACAACTACATACAACTCGAGCAACTTCTCAATGTGTTATCTCCCAAAGCTTCGCAAACAACCTGCGAAAGACTGAGCCCATAGCAGCAAACGAAGATCCATGGATCGTCAAGTTGTTGCCACCTGCCACTATCTCAAATCCTCCCTCTCCTCTCTCAAAGCCTGCTCAAGTATCTTCCTCACTGACTCAACATCGCTTGAAACCTCTGGGGCTTGATGCCTAGCACGTTCTGCAACCGTTCCTGGTGCCACGACAACACAATCGACAACCTCCCCTGCACAGCTCGAAGACAACCGATTAAGGCAACCACCAGATCATATCCACTGCAAGTGGCAGCTACGCCACTACAATATGCTAAACACTGCAACAAACACACATGGCTCTGAACTTGCTTTCAAAATGCCGGTGCAGCCATAAAGGCCACCTTCCAATGGTTCAATCGAGTTGACCTGTCAGGCAGCAGTCGACCACTCAATGACTCGGCATCAAAGAAGCGATGTTGTCCACCCCTAGTAGCCCACTTTGACTCATCGAGAGAACGTTCTTGTCTTTTGCCCGTCCGGCGAAGGCAAAAATCAAACATCTCACATCGAAAAGCTATCAGCTTCAGACGCGGACAACAAGTTAGGACCGGAACAAGAAGCATACAGGTGCGCCGAGCTATGGGACCAAGATTCTTGGAATAGTTTCGAAACAAAGTTCAGAAAGAAGCAGAGACTGCTCCGACCAGCGGTTGAAGCTTGATCTAGTAAATCATGTCCCGCAGTGGCTTTGCTCAGAACTCAGGCAATGATCGAGCTTTTGCATTTTGCCGTTTACTTGGTTGCTTGGATCTGATGACTGTTGTGTGCATTCGTCCTGGCATGCTGAAGTGGACAGGTGACCAGTTGTTGGGCTGCTTGGGCAGAGGTCGAAGACTTCACGTTTAAGCGTTCTTCCCCCCGGGATTCTCTGCCTCTTGCATGTGCCAAGTAACACCAAATGCCGAACAAAAAGCACAATCCGTGAGTTTGCTTCTCAATGAGTTTGGTACGATCCTCTTGTCGATCTTTTCAAGATGCTCACAGAGACGGAAGCGAAACCATATGTTATTGACTTCATCTGAAGTCGAGGCCAGACAAGGGGAAGCCTCACCTGCGGATATACCGTAAAGTGGTATGTGTGTCCTGTCCTTGGCTGGGGCTGCGGATGGCAAAACTTTTCCATTCATCTGCTGCAGAAGCTCTGGGAGAGTGCTGACGAGTGGCACGATGTCCAACATGCCACCCCATACCCTGCGCCGGATTACATCGCATAAACCAGAGGTTCTGCCTGCAACGTACATGCCCGTCTGAGCACCTGTTCAACTTGCCGTTCGAAGAAGATGGAGGCGGATTCACCTGCAAAGGTATTTCCAATTTGCATCGCCTCTGCTGTAAGCGATGACACGCGCGAAACATGGCACGTAACAACCCTGCCGGGACTCGGGCGATTGCTGCGAACCCATGCCCGAATCGCGTCCCAGCCTGTGCTTAGATCTCTCTAAGCACACGCAGAAAGGCACAAGGTCCACTGCCTGTTCCTCCGTGTATGGGAAACACAAGCTGTTCGGACAATCGCCATCTGCTCGGTCCAAGCCTTGGTCGGAAGTCCGGTGGCCGGTCAGGGCGTGCACAAGTTTGAGGCAGCGGCTGTTGACCCGTATGCTCACCTTGGGGCAGTGCCACATGGCTCAAAGTGAAAAGCTTTGGCAATGGAGGAGGCCTATATGGCTTCATTGAGACTTAGCTTAGTGTCTTGGGACCTCTCCTTCAACTCAGCATGCTGCTAGACGCAACACGGCAACGAGACCAACATTAAACAAATCCTGTTCAGTGTAGTGGATGGCACAGAATTGGCTGCTGCCGGGGAGCATTGTAATATCCAGGAATCAGCAGGTCGTCGTCGGGCAGCTGGCAACTTACCTGCTTTGTCCAGCCTGGCTTTGCAGCACATTCAGCCAGCCATTCATTCTCGCTTCTTTGAGGTCTCGACTCCTTCTCCGGTTTGACAATGGCCACACCTGCACTGCTAAAATGATCGGGCTCGATTCTCCAGGCTAAGGACGCTTCGACAAGCTGGACCGATGGTCCCGGCCTCTTCATCGACGTGGCACCAAGCATCACCAACACGGATCTCGAACCTTGTTCTTCTGCTTAAACCGCAAGAAGCCAGTAAAAGGACTCCACCCAGCTTCGGAAACACGAGCGAGAGGCCACAGCTGTTCAATGAATTCAGAAAAACGTTTCGAGGAATGAACAAATTTCGGCCCAAACACAGGGAATAGAAAGCTGACCTGTGCGTCACGAAACCAGTCCTTCATAGAACTGCTGCTGCGGCAGATCTTGATTAGTCGGCCCATTTCGATCGGCAAAACAGAACTGCTTGATGTGCACAATCCCCAACTGCGTGTGCATCTGCAAAATGTCCGACCAGCAAATCCAGGCTCAAGTTCTCCCATGAAGTTTGTTAGGCTCTGCGTTCGTGATGTCATCGAGCCCCCAACCACCGGTCTATGCCGCAGCCGTACTTCGGGGTTGGGTTCAGCAAGGATTCACTGCGGTAGGATTTGGGAGGGAGAATTGCGAGACCCTTATTCTTGCTTGCTCGCCGACCTGCCATCCCAAGTTCACGAAACATCAAATTGTTCGGCGAAGACCCCAAACAGAATGAGTGCTATCAGGGGGTCCAGTTGAAGAGCAGGGCGGAGGGGAAGTACACTGCAACGAGGCATGCGAAACAGTACTTAACAGCACAACTCGCAAGACGACTAGCAGCAAACAATGGTAGCTGGAACAGTTCCATTCCACTCGTTTGTTCTGGCGTGTGATCAGCTCACCTGATGCTAGACAGTGCGAAGTTTAGGAATCTGGCACGCAAGCGAAAACATCGAACTGACAGGGCTTCGACTGTCGAAACACCGCCACAACGTCCTCAAGCATCCCACATACTCCCGGAAATGCAAGCTTAGGTTGTGTGTGTTTTCGGGATCGGCCTTGGGGTAAGCTCGAGTGCTCCCTGAGCATTCCCCACACCCGACACTTCACTGCGTTCTCTCTCGTGATCTCGGGTTTTCCGCAATACCCCCCGGCGGCTCGATGCGTGCCGATGCAGATTGCATTTACTACTCTCTAAAGCATGAAAAGCATGAGTTGCACGAGTTGTGGGGAAACACATACCATGCAACACAGTTCAAGCGCAACAAAAACCTGTGCATTGGAGAGCCCGGCTGACCAGCAGAGGTTGCGCCAGCAGGGATGTCTCCTCGGATGGATGAATTCAAGTCCCTGTTTCGCCAAGCCGTGTTCACAAGGGTATCGACCACCAAATTCCATGATGTCGCCGCCTGTACCTTGCGAAGACCACACCGATACATTCTGTCCTATAATCGTGGATTGCCAGGCGACTGCTGCACGTTGCTTTCAAGAATCGGTTTTGGAAGCAGGCATGTACCCCAACTTCTTCTCTGTAGCCAAGTGCCAAGCCGGCCCAGTGGTTGGCCCAGTGGATAATGGCGGTATCCTGAAACACGCAGCATGAGGGCATAATGAGATGGAATCGCTTCTGCAATCAGTCGCCGAATCAAGACAGCCTGAGGAGAGAACCTGCCAGTGGTATTGAAACGCACTGCTCTTGGATGCATACGAAGCCTTTGCACAGGACTGCCAGAATCCACCGGAAGTCCATGTCTAACTGTCAATTTGTCCAAGAATCACTTGAGTTTCACAAGCATATCTAATGCAGGCCCCACGCCGAGTCTCTGAACGCCAGTTGCAAAAACGCCTTCTTATTTCTCTCTCTCTCTCTCACTCTCTCTCTCTGTCTGCAGCGGCGCTGTCCCCACGAGGTCGTGCACCTTAAAAAGGAACTCACTCTCTGAATACTCAGAACTCATGTCACTTTAGCCTTCGGAGCCGTTTCCAGATTGGCTGCGGACCATGCTTGTTCCCTACCTAGTAGAGTAACATTCCGTTTGGCCTCCGTCGGGCTGTCGGCTGTGGGAGCGAGAAGTGCGCTGTATGCGGCTGTTTGTCTAAGGCAGGCTGCGATGAGGGCACCATCAGCCAGACGTGATCGCTAAGTGCAAACTCCATGCTCCTACTGAGATCCTCTCCGATACTCCCTTCTGTTGTATTGCAGCCTCGGCATCACCTGGTCAACTCAGTGCAGCAGGATAATTACCCCATCTCCCCACCAAGAGAGATCCCGATGCACCGGAAGCACACATCAGACTAACAGAGCGAAAAGAAGGCCGACAGGGTACGGGGCAAGATCTTACCAGCCTCGGCCAAAGGACAGGAACCACGCTCAAGATCGTACACTATTTGTACACTGGTCACTAGTCCTCCGCTGGGTGCAAGACAAGTCCGAGGCCGCCAAAGATTTGTACACTGACAGTCAATGACCTTGCAACAACGAAACTGAGCAATCCTTTCTGAGCCCACTTAAGCTCGCTGAGATACGGTCTCGGAACTCTCAGCAACCACATCGTGAGGCGTGGTCATACAAACCTGAGCACTACGAACACAGCCACTAACAGCATAGCTCCAGCTCCAAGCCCAGGCAGCTGACAATTTGTGTCGATGACGTATAGTGTGCCATGATGTTGCAGATTTTCGACCCAACCTTGGCAGAACAGAGAAGCCTGCACACACATTCCACGCCCGTATCCCTGCCGGCACATCGCATGGACACCGCAAGAAACGCTCTCAGAGCCTCACATAGACGACCTGCGAATCCCAGGGGTTAGCCTGCAGTGCCGCCAGGGTGAGAAGGCTTTCCATTGAAACACCTTTCGGGCTCCGTTTTTGCAGAGAGGGATCCCTGACAAGGTGATCTGCGAATGACGTCGGCGACATCTGTCCAGCCAAAGCATTCGGGAAGACTAACACCATGTCACCAAGTCAGGCACATCAGACGCGTCTTAGCATCTGCATGCCTCAGAAAGCATGGCTTGATTCCAAACTTTTCGCATCGTGTTAGACAGCTCACATCATGCATCTAGTGAATCTAGCTTCGACTGCATTATCAGGCCGAACTTGACATCGCCTGGATTGAAATCCAGACGCATACAAGGCATCTAGCTGTCCTTGTTTCAACGGACCATCCTGAGGCAAGCCTCTTCCTTGCCTTTGGTCCTTGTGGAAGTTCATGCAGACTAGAACGGGGCTGACTCGTTCTGCGACACGCCGCCAAAAGCTATGGTCATGCTTGGTTCCTACACAGAGCAGCCCCGAATTCCGGTGAAAGCGTGCAAGAGCTCATGCGCTCACAGTTCATCGCCAACCAAATCTCCCAGGACTCGTTGGGTACCCGGCACGATATCTCTGCACCAGCTCCTCTGACAAGAGCCGTGTCCAGGTGCAACTATTTCTGGAATCAAAGCACCAGTACATGCCAGTGCCCAATGTCCTAAACAGCCACACTGTTCACGAAGCCAAGTTCAGGTGCTTGGGCAGAAAGCTGTGCGATTTGCTTTGTTGCATTTGCCTGCATACTATACGCTCCGGTGAATGCAAAGAGCTGCAGCAGGTTGCAAGCAACCATCAAGTCAAATGAGTTCGCAATGTTGGCTCACTGCTGCCCAGCCTCTGCAGAAAATCCCACGATTTCCACGTCGGTATCATCATCTTTGTCTTCCAGAGTCAATACCACTTTGGGGGCTTTTTCTCTGACTAACTCCTGAGTCTCAGAACCCGTCCGAAGCATCTGACAAAGAGAACAACATCACTCAATATTGTGCGACACCGAGCTGCAATGAAATGAACATCTGGCACCTGGACTGAACATGAGCGGCAGGTTTACAATGGCGAGAGACCAAAGGCCTATCCTTTATTTTCGAAACTGCTCACAATCGACAGCTGAGATCGAAACAGATTGGAAAGACACTCGTTTGCCACTCCTCTGTGATGCAGAAGCTGGTGACGTGGCTGGGCTACACGATGCCCACACCTGCCCAAAGATGCCAAAACAGGTGCCAGAGCATGCTTTGAAACTTTCGGCAGCCTGCTTCTTCTTCAGGATGGCAGCTGGAACTTCTGAGTGTTCCATGCCAAGAGTTCGGATTCCCTTTACTTGCCTGATGCGTGTTGACAACGAACAGCTATGCTCTGACTGTTGATAGCCTCATGGTCGTGTGGCATCCGTTGGCTACGAGCCAGGCCGCGACGATTGCGCTGAAGACAGGCACATGCAGAAGGGGCTTATTGAGTCTTTGTCAATGCGGATGGGATCATGCCTACTGATGCATCAAGCGCCCTCAATGATCTACCTATCGCATGTAGACCACATCCACGTGGGGCAACAGGGAGCATGCAGCAGCCTCGGTCGGCATCATGAATCCAGAGCCGCTGATGACAAGATAAGTTCCGCCTTTCACAATTACATTGTTGAATTTGCTTGTGTGGCCACTTCCACTCGCACAATGCAAAGCCTTCCGTTGAACCCCGGTTGGGGTATACCGTCGTAATTGTTGCAGCATCTGCGGCCACCTGGACACGAAAGCAACGAAACGTGTCCAGGGGATGTCTACCGCCTACGACTGAGGCCCAGACTGCGCATGATGCAGCTAAGACGAGAAAAGATTCAAACCTTGCCATAAAGAGCCTGCGAACAGCCGGCACCATCCATAGACAAATGCATGCGCATAGAAGAATGAGAGAAAAGCAGGAACAAGCATGCTTCAGCAAGCCAACCACAGAAATGAACAAGTCTCTCCCAGGCAAGGAGATGATGCAATCCCGAACTCAGCCAGCACGAGAATGCGTGAGGACTTGAGTGCACAGTACTACATGAGCAAACTGGTCCCACCTCGGAAACAGCTAAGCTGTGCAGTTTCTCCTGCTGGGGTCTTGCGTGCCCACAACCTGCAAAGAACAAGTTATCTGTGTGTACGACCATGAGACTCAGCATACTGAGGGCTAAGGCGCGTGCAAGATACTTCTGCAGCTCAGCTGGTGTTTGGTAGTAGTACAGGGACGCCTTGAACCAAGATGAAACCCATCCAGCCACCTCACGACAAACATGTGCAAGACTTATGTTGGCAACAGCGTCAAACAAATGCCGGTCAATCTTGCGTTTGTACGCATTCCAACCGCGACATTCACCCACGCAATGGTGTGTGCGCAACCCACACAGCATCGTGGAACACAACAGATTCAACGACCTATCAGCCAGTACTCGTTTCGAACTGGGCGCAGGGTTGAACTGGACATCGATTTTTCGAGAACACGGAACATTGCGCCCGTGCAAAACAAAGTTTTTTAACCCGAGACTGAGCATGTGCAAAACACCTTTTCGGAAAGCATGAGCAGGTTACGTAGCACCACTAAAGTTTCACAACATGTTGGACACCATGCTAAAATCGTCGATAAATTCTGACCTGCGAAACTCTGCACCCTTTCTTTCCTTGTTATGACTTGTCTTTCAAACAATCCCATCTACTTGTTTCGGCAAGCCACCCAAGCCGTTGGACTTTCGACATTCAACAGCGGAACAAAGATGTCTTACATCACCATGCACAAATGGATATAACAACAGGAAAAGCGACTGCACTCATCACAACCGAGACCAATGGTTTCGAATCGAATCACCCTGGTAAGGGCCACGAAGCTATCTTCCGATAGCATACACGAAACGGTAGATTCGGTGTGACATGAGTGGGCTTCCGTGCGCACACTGTTTTTGGGCAAATACACGCGTTCTTTCCAAATTTATGAAAAACACACTGCAATCACTCTTCGTTCATGAAAGCTGCTTCTCGCTTCTGACGGTGGGTGCGTCTTGTTTAAGCAAACACGCCTGAGTGCATCGGCGCCTTTTTAAGATTTTGAAGAATCAATTTGGGACACAAGCAGAAACGTTTGACGGACGTCGCACAAAAACGGAAAATTCAGCTTGAAAACATGTCTTAACTCTTGCGATTCATGTTTTTGCAGCTTCCGTCCAAGCATGTGGATGGGCTGCTGCGGAACAGGCGGATTCTGCACCTCGAGTCTGGTGACGGGGGCGGTGGGGAATCCATTGCTTCCTTTGCTTTTGCTGCTGCTCGTGTCTTTGCTTGGCCCTGGCTGGATCTTAGGTCCAGGAGCCTCCACACTTTCGACATGCCTTAAAAAATGCGTGTTCTTTCTGCAGAAATTTGGAGCAAGTTTCCCAAGGTTCAAGACAACTTCGAGGCTGGTTCCGGGACTCTTCCTCGACGAAACCTTCGAAGCCTTCGAAGCCTTCGAAGGTCGACGGGTCGAAGGGGGCGGGGG
>CAJNDV010022792.1:44922-57422 GCA_905221635.1 Symbiodinium sp. CCMP2456
CAGTAGCAGTAGCAGTAGCAGTAGCACAGTAGCAGTAGCAGTAGCAGCAGCAGCAGCAGCAGCAGCAGCAGCAGCAGCAGCAGCAGCAGCAGCAGCAGTAGTAGTAGTAGTAGTAGTAGCAGTAATAAGAATAGTAGTAGTAGTCGTCGTCGTCGTAGTAGTAGTAGTAGTGGTGGTAGTAGTAGTAGTATTAGGGGTAGTAGTGGTAGTGGTAGTGGTAGTGGTAGTGGTAGTGGTAGTGGTAGTGGTAGTGGTAGTGGTAGTGGTAGTGGATGGTAGTGGTAGTAGTAGGGTCGTCGCCGCGGCCGTGCTCGCGGTCATGGTTGTGAAAGTGGTGGCGGTGGCGGTGGTGGTCGTCGTCGTAGCGCTGGTTGTGGTACTGGTGGTGGTAGCAGTAGTATCAGTAGTAATCGTAGTAGTCGATCAGAAGTAGCAGCGCGGTAGCCTTCGCTGCACCGCTAGAACAGACTACTTCCTTCCAGACGTATTGACTGTAATGAAGCTCTTTCCCCAGACATGCTTTCGTGTCATATTCGCATGAGTCCAACCTTTTGGCCATGGGTTGTCAAAGTGTTGTGTAGAATGTGCTTCTGCCCGTGATGAAATAAACATAAACTTTAAACGCCTAAACACAAGCTGGCAAACTGACGGTCTCCGGCAGGTTGTGGCTCGGAACAACGAGGGCCTCAGTGAGCCGGCAATCACAGGGTGCGACAAGTGCTCGTCAGTACAGGTTTTGGATTCGGGTGTTTCTTTTGGACGTTTGTGGCTCGGTCCAGGACTTGGGGATATGGACTTCGTACGAGGGGCCAGGATTTCTTGATCAATACTTCGGGAATTTGGAAGTTCTTTTCGTTGCTCATGCTCGTCTGCGCCAGAGGCCTCATCACCAATACCTGAGCATCTTTACGACTGGGCCCATGTATTAGCATCAGAAGAGGCATATTTTTCAGTTTAGCCACACCCGGTTGTGATTCTGCCTGTCGTTTTTCGGCAAATGGTTTGACATTATGTATGACCGCGAACTGTATTGTTGTATTATAATGCAATGTATTGTGCTGCAATGAGTTATATTGCATTGTATCGTATTGTAGTCTATTGGATTCTGCCGTAGTATAGGGTAGAATAGTGTACCACGGTGTAGTGTAGAGCAGTGTAGTGAAGGGTAGTGTAGTGTATTGTATTGTAATGTATTGTTTCGATTTATAATCTCTGGCTTTTGCAGTATTAGTGTTCCTGCGGCCCTACGATTACTCTTCTTACCTGGTCAGAATGATCGGCGTCGCCGTCTTCGTCGTCGCGGCATGCATTGTTGGTTATTCCACCTTCAGTATTGGCAGATCGGACGTAGCAGCAGTGACAATGTAGTCCTCTGTTCGAGCTTCAGCAAGCAGCTCTAAACCATCAATAACCAAACCCTGAAACCTAAATCTTACGCCCGAAACTTCCTAAACCCTCAGACACCCAATTCGGAACCCTCGACATGCAACTCCAACCTTCCCGAATTAAGCGTAAGACCCAAACACCAAGCCCAACACTGAACCCTAAATCCTCAACTCTTGTTAACTTAAGCGTCCTGAAACCTAGACGCCAGATTTTGTACACTGACGCGTAAACCGTAAAGTCCTGCACCCAAGACCCAAATCCGAAGCCTCCGAAGAATCAGCCAAATACTCCTAAACCCCTTATACTCCGAAACCCTAAACCCCACATACTCCTTCAATCTAATTTGCCCGGCCCTTGTTGCAAAGCTGCCCTTTTGCCGCAGGGAGGTCCGCACGCAGTCTACGGTACCGGGCGTGCCCTCGCATTGCTTGGGGCAGCCAGGAGATCCCGCTGAGTTTTGGGTGGAAAGGGACAGTTGCGGGGTGGCATTTTTGTTAGAGATATTGGGGTTGAGAGCTTGATACGGGGCTTGGGGTAATTGAAGGTTCATGATTAGTTAAGGGGTTTTGCATCTCACAGCTTGGGGTGAGGTTGGGGTTCGGGTTTTATGCTGAATCGGATTTCTTGAGAAGGGTTGTGCATTTACTTCTATGTGCTGACTGTTCATTGTTGGAATTGTTGCAGTGTCTTTATCTATTGAAGTTGAGCAGTGGATCTGTTGCTTTCTCCAAGCCAGTCCGAGGCTTCCATCCCGAAGTTCTGAAACCCCAACAGGTGTTTCAAAACAGCTTGGGCTGAAGCTGAGGTCCAAAGCAAAGAGTTCAGAGCGCAGGGCCGCCTGCTCCCGGTTTGTGGTCGTACTGCCATGCGTGTTCTGTGTCCTCTGCGACTCTAGCCACCGATTTCCATGAACCTCAGGTCTAAGCCCATAAACGCTCAGGGATTGCTCTGAGTCTGTGCGCCTTGCCCCAGAAGCTGCTACCATCAACGATGTGTCCTTCCACTGGATTGTCCGCCCTGCCACGGGTTCAACATTCCGTCTGAGGATTGGGACTGGAAGTTGAGTGTTCAGGACACCGGCAGCAAAAGTAGCTACAGTAACATCGGCGCCTGAATGGTTAGAACAGAGTATAAATAATGGGTTCTTGCGGGTGCCAATACTATTACTTCTGACCTGGGGAAGCCAATGAGAATCTACCACCGTAGGGATGATAAGTTCACTATTCCTGGCTGCAGGTGTTAAGGAAGTGAGTGCGGTTTAGGGTCCAGGGACTGGGGCACAGGGGTCTTTAGAGCTCAGGGTTACATAGAGTTCAGGTTGTGGAGCTCAGTCTGTCGGTTTTCGCAGTTTGGGGTGTCCGTGCTTGTTTGGTTGTGTGTGTTGGGGGTTGGGGTTGAAAGATTGCAGAGAGTCTGGTCGCGAGCTCCTCGGCTCAAAGCTCAGACTCTGGGGTTTTCCGCGGTACTTTGTGATTTGATGTGCTGCCAAGTTGCCAGAATGTGTGAGGTAGTCGTCTGGAAGAGCCGAAAGTCTCTAAGCCCCAGCTGGAAAATCTGGAAAGTCTCTCTCTTTAACGGCAACCCAAACCCGTCGATCCATACTCCCACACCTGTCACCTACAGCACCACATGCCAGGCTCCGCGATACCTGGGTGGTGAAAACCTGCTCGGTTACGAGGTCTGTCCGGGGGCAAACGGGCAAAAAGTCGCTACTCACAGAGGGAGGTGACTGCATTTCAGGGAGCACATCTTCCGCGTTTTTGTGGCCGGAGGCTTTAAGGTTCAGGGGTTCAGAGGAGTTCAGAGCTCGAGGGGAGCTGATGGCGCTTAAAGCAAAGCGACGCCATCCTCACAAGCTTCCCAAGGGTTGCCGGTTTCCCGCAGTTGCCTGGACCCGGAACGCGATGCGTACATGGATGTTGTATGTATGTTGTATGTAGAGAATGTAAGTGCGTATGTATGTAGGTGGGCAGGTAGGTAGGGAGGGAGGTAGGTATAAATGGACGGATGTGTGGGTGTCTGGATGTATGTGTGTGTATGTACGCACGGCGCTTGTTCATTTCTGCTGCGCCCTTATCTTGCAAAGTTTGCAGCTTGGGCCAGGCCTAAGCCATCATATGGCTTGGTACTGGCAGAAGCTAGACTCTGTTTCAAACTGCAAAATGCAAAGCAGACAAAGGTGCGATGGATCTCAAACACCGTGGGATACGATGTGCCGATGCCTTGGCTTAGCTTGTCTGGCGCGTCGTAGTTGAGAGCTTCCATATTCCGGGTTTTGGGGGTTTTCGGGTTTAGGAGTTTGAGTTTCGGGTTTAGGGTTTGGGGTGCCTAGGGGTCGGGCTTAGATTCTGGACCGCTGAAGGCCTTAGAACTTCGACCCGAGGCTCTCTGACGTTGGGAATCTGAGCCCTCGGCTTCGTTTTTTTCTGGTAGCTCCCTGCCTCGCATACATGCGCTGAGTACCGGATGATGATGATGGTGATGATGATAATGACGATGATGGTGGTGATGATGATGAGGATGATGGTGGTGGTGGTGGTGGTTGTTCATCATTGTCTTTTTATGTTACCGCTGATTATATAATCGTCCACCTCTTTGTTCCTGTTATGGCTATCACAACCGCTGCCGCTTGGCAGTTCTGATTGAGCTACATGGACGCGCTTTGGTTTCGTTTGACCCTGAAGCGTAGTTTGGACTTGTGGGGTGGTCTTGGGGTGCGTTGGAAAAGTTCTCAGGTACATAGAGGGTTTGGCCCCAGGTATGCGCTGGCCTGGTTTACGTGATTCCCATTCAAGGTTTACGGTGTATTTCAAGCGGAATTGCTCAGTGATCGTTGGGGTTCCAAGTGGAGCTTGGAGAAATATCAGGCCCAGCATTTTCGAGAGTTTCTGGTTTAGGGCATTAGGCCCATGTACGTATTCCCACGCGTTTACTTCTGAAGCAACCCTTAGCTTCGAATGCTACAGAAGCTCATTCGTCAGAACGAACCCCATTGCGGTCACAACCCCTTATTTCGCACGCTTGCACTCGGGTTTGGGGGTTTGGGAGTTCAGGTTTTCGGATTAAGGAGTTCGCATTGTGAGATCTTGGAGTCTGGGACCTGTGGGCCCTTTTGGGGGCTTTAAGGTTCTTGAAGCTTAGGGCATTTAAAGAATAGGGCGTCGAGTTCTTGGTTCTTGAGGTCTACCACACTCAAAATCCCAGACCATGAATTCTGAAGCTTCAGGTGCATGAGTCAATTTCCTTTGTCGCCCCCATAAAATTCACAGACTCCCGAACCGTATTCTGATGCCCATGGGTTGCACCGTTTGGGAGTCGAGGGTGCAGGGTTTAGTGACGTGTTCAGGATTTACGATCCAAGGATCTACGGTCTTGGGCTGAGTTGAGTGACAGCCGCATTGAACTCCAATGCGTCTGCTCAGTGAAGGGCGTAAAACATCGTAAAGACTTCGACGTAGTAGGAGACGCCTTGCAAGAATCCCGGAGCCGATGCAGCTTGAACCTTGAAGCCTAAATCCTGCATCCTTGACCCCCCAGAGCTCCGACACAGAAGATAGGATCAGTAATTTCCCGTCTCCCAATAGCCGTCAGGTGAGTTCTCATTTCGGTCAGGATTCCCTCGTAAGGGAGAGCCTTCCCAGTGGCCCTGACTAGCGGGACCCTTCGAGCAACTTCCTAGGCCCAGCTCCTCAGACGCATTCTTTGCGGAGGGTGCAACGGCAGTCGCAGCTTGTCAGCCCCAGTTTTCAGGATTTGTGGATTCAGGGTGAACAGTGAACAGCTCCGATCATTCAAGTCATTGCATCCATGACGATCATGACCCCCGCCTTTCGCCATCACCATAGTCATCTATCTCCATCACATCATCATCATCATCATCATCAGCACCATCATCAGGATCATCATCTTCGTCAGTAGCCACCTCATGATCACCATCCCCATCATCCCCAACATCATCGTCGTAGTCAGCATGGCCACTCCGCATGAGCATCCTCAGCATCCGTTTTGCCACAATAATCATCCGCAACACCAGCACCACTTTTATCAAGGTCGTCAGCACCATCATGCTCGTGTCATCACTGCCATTCTCGGCGTCACGAGCAAGGACAGCCGTCGACACCGTCGCCGTCGTGATCATCACGACCGGCAGTAGCATCATCTTACAAATTCACCATCCCCACCATCGCCGTCGCGTAGATCCTGAGGTCCTGGGTCCAGACTGCAGAGAGTGGGTGGCGAAGGTGGGCCCATCATGGCCATGCGTTTTCTGGCAGGGCGCTGGGAAGTTTTAGTACTTGTCGGGTTAAGGACTTCATAGCTGCTTAGCAAAGATAAAACTACGTGTGGGTCCTGATGGCGCACACACACACACAGACATGACAGTGACCCAGATTTCAGAAAGTGCCTTACATCGTGTTCTCTTAACTGGCTGCAGAGACTTCAGTCAAGCACTTCCTGTCGTTTAAAGCAACTCTCTTTTAGGTATGCTTCCACATGTACGGTGTGTCTTGCCTTCTCAAACCTTCATTTAGCCCAACAGTCAAACTACATTTGAGCATTTAGGGTGTCGTGTGAATCGCGATTTATCGAGCTTACGCCTCCTGGTCCTCCTGTCTTTCGTTTAACATGGAAGCTGCGACCTGTAAGAGATTTGTTGCAGCCACCATCATCACAGGTAGGGTTTGGGTTTAGGGTGTTCCAGACGAGATGGGTTGAAATCCTAACGCCTCCATGCTCCTGACGCTAAGCTTCTGATGCGAAGTATCATGTCTCAATCTCAATGCCTCAGGATCTCAGACCTGCATAGCACAAATCCAGAAGCCTGCAACTTTCACCTGAGGCTGGATGGAAGAAGCGTGAAACCTGTAGAGCGACGTCGACCATGGACATTTCCCGCACTATTGAGACCCGAAGCCAAACCCAGTTTCAGCTGTCATCACCTCAGCAGAGTCAAAGTTGGGTTCCGAGTTCAAGGCCCTTGCCATCGCCGACCTCCCTCACATGCCCTGGGTGCCCATACTTCAGAGGAGGTAACCTGTTGCTTTTCAGCCCAGCCCGATCAACTATGGGAAGTCTTTGCATCCATAGAGCCCCAAGCCGAGAAGGGGGCCTATGTCTTCTGTACACCCGAGTCACGTCTCAATCCCTGTAGCGTCGTAACCATCATGTCGGTGCCTTGCATCTCCAACGACACTTAACTTTCCAACTTTTGGGGGGAATCTACTCTTCAGTACTGTTCTGATGCTCAAAGCTGGCATTCCAGTGGAACTGCGGATGTAAGGTGCTTGATAAATCACGTATGCTTGTACTTTGGGGTCTAAATCTGCCCCCATGTCATCTTCGAAGCGCTCGCAGCGGTGAAAAGCATCTCCCAACCAGGGCTTACATTTGGGGTGCGCTTTCAAATGAGAAAGCTCCTAAATCCTGAGCCTCGGCATGGTGCAACCGCAAACCCAGAACCTGGTCTTTAGGGCTTAGGCCAAGGCTTCAGGATAAGGGTTTGGTTTAAGGCGCTTAGTCTCGAATGTCGCATCCTCTGCCTGTACGGACGACTTGTGGTCAGGGTCTTCACCCCGGTGATGCTGCTCTGCCCATTGTCCGTGCGTACAACGAGATCGGCTACAGCGCCGGGGATCCTAGGAGGGTCGGGTTTAGGGTTTCAGAGCTGGACAGGGGCTGTTGTGGCTTTATTGGGGGTCGCAGGGTTTATGGCTGTCAAAGGGGTTTGGGGTACAGGGTTTGCTGGTTTAGGGGTCTGTTGTGGGGGAGTGGGCTTGACCTGGATGGCACGTTTGACATTCTTTATCCAGTGTTGCCCAAGGTGTATCATGGAGGACCACTCGGACCCCCGAGCAATGACAGTGCCTTCCCAATCTGTGCCCCTCAGCGAGTCCCGAACCAAGAGCTGAATCGAGTCGCCCAGACCAGATCCGATGGGTCCTTCGAAAGAAAAGCTGCTAAGCCACATCAGCAGCATCGCAACACTATCACTCTCAGCAGAGCAGCAACCTTGTATCAACGCAACTACGGAACAAAAATATCTCCGTCAACACCAACGGCAGCAGGAACAAGAATGACATCAACAACATCAGAAGTAGCTGCAGCAGCTGCAGCAGAAACTCCTGCAACGACGAGTGCAGCAATGTCAACAGCAACAGAGGCACGGTGAGCACCTCAGCAGGAGCAGCGGTAGGAGGAGAAACAGGCCAGCTAGTAAATGGCAGCCGTCGTCCCCGTCTTCGCAGCGTCGTCGTCGTAGTGCAGCACCCGGTAGTTGAAGCTTTGCGCCCCCAATGCTGAACTCTGAGCAGAGCTGATCCCAGGAATGGTCGCGAATGCCTATTCAGGAGGAGGTGGAGGCGGCACGGGTATAGAGGATCCATCTGACCTACAATCACCATGTGGGATAGCAAGCCCTCATTAAGGGTTGCAAGCCGGAAGTCTACCGCTGCGTTTGTGTACTGCACGATATGTGATGTCGTGTTTGCTACTGTGTTTTCAGGCATTCTAAAACTGTTGTGTTGTGAACCGGAGGGACATAGGATGCTACATAGGGAACATGTTGTCGTCACAATGGGACTTACCGGCAAACATGACAATATCTCGTGTGCATAAAGGGTGGTTGCAGACATGAAGCTCAAGAAAGTCCATATGCTGTATTTGCCGGGCTCAAGAACAAAAGTGATATGGGTTCCTTGATGCTGCGGGTTAGGATCCAAACCTTTGGGGGTGTTTCTGCTTAGTGTCGGAATGTGCCAGGGCTCAAGGTATTTTTTGGATATGATATGCCGGCTTACAATGTGGTAGCATTTGGGGTGGATCCCTTCAAGGCCATGCCCAGGGTCATGATTTTATAGGGGGTTGCTTACAGAAGGCGTTGCAGGGAAATGCATTTTTGAAGTGGGGTTTCGCTGGACCCTTCCACCCGGGGCCCGTGATGCTGCTGGCAGGATTTTGTTCTACTGATCTTCAGTTGGGACGTATTCCGCATTATGTGCCCTGTTTGCGTCGCACGACAGACCTAAAATATGCAAGGTCTGTAGAGTTAGTCTCTGGCCGTTTGGGGTACTGTATTTTGCTGGTCCCTGCCAACATATGGGCACTCCAGCCTGTTCGGGTTCTGTAGTTGAGTGACTGAGAGCTTGCTTATTGTAATTGTAAGGTCTCGGGAGTCTACTGTAGGGACTCAGATAGGCTCTTGGTTCAAGGCTTTGGGATTTGGGGGCCATGCGCTTCGACTGAGTCTTTTGTGTCAGGGGTTTGAGCTGCTGAGGCCGAAACCCTGCAGCCCCAAGAACCCTGACCTGACCCTATGCGAGTTTAGGGATTTCTGTTTCGGGTTCTAGCAGGTTTTCAGGCTTTCGAGGTTTTCGGGTTCAGGCTCTTTAGGGTGCTAGTGAACACCACTGTTTCCAACTCCCTGCAATGTGCTGCCAGCTCCCACTGGACAACTCCAAACCTATTGGCCCTGTGGCAGCGGCGGTATGTTGCATCGCTACACAATCCAATGCCGAAAATGGCATCAACTCGTACTTTGGATTTTTCTTCCTGGGGTTGTCTATCAGTTTGCCGGGTGGTTCCTCTCCGCATACTGCCACCACCCGATAACTTGAAGCAAATATCCTTACGGCAAGCACAAAGCAGCCCTACTCCTTCTGATTTTAGGCCTGATCGAGACTGCCTTGAACCTTCGATCCCAACATTCTGTCTCTGCTCCCCGTGAATCCCATGGCCCCCTTAACCCTTAGCCGGGACGCCAAGCCGACAGCCACAACCTGCAGCTGTGAGAGGCCTTGTCTTCCAAGCCGGATACCCCAGAGGCGATGACGACGCCACCTCGTATCGAGAGGACTGCAGTCCCTGTGCTTAGGATCCTAGGGCTTAGGGCTGGGCGATCATGCAGTGTAGTCCAAGGTGTAGGTGTGTGTGTGTGTGTGTGTGTGTGCGCGAGCGTGTGCGCCTGTCAGACTGTCGGTCGGTCGGTCGGTCGGTCGGTCGGTCGGTCGGTCGGTCTGTCTGTCTGTCTGTCTGTCTGTCTGTCTGTCTGTCTGTCTGCATGTCTGTCTGTATGTCTGCGTATCTGCGTGTCTGTGTGTAGGGCTTGGTTCCAAGTTCCCACATACATAATCAGAAACTCATCTAACTTCCGAAAGGTCAGTTTATCGAGGCCATATCGACACATTATGTTAGAAGCATGCCCGCTTTAAAACCGCCTATGTTGGACTGCAAACCTTTTGAAAACTTGACTGAACCAAACGTGAGCCCAAGCCCGGGAAACCTGCACCCCAAACCCTCCGCCTTCTCTACGGCTTAGGCTTTTGCTACAGGCTTATTGGGTGATGGCAGAGTGGCTAGGACCTAACTAACCGAAACTTTCAGAGTCCCGAGCCATAAAAATCTCCAGACTAAACAGGACAGTCAACTTTTTGGACCACAGGCACGTGATTGAAAGGGGTTGGGGTTGTGGCGACTTGTGGTTGTTGAGCCTTCGTCACCGGGAGTCCTTGCGGATTTATGGCTCTAGACTCTAGGCTGTCACAGGAACCAAGGCCTTCAGGTTGGGCTTACCTACTCTGCAGAATGCACGGGCCCGCCGTTTTTCCGGCGCGATTTAGGGTGGCTTGGGGTTATTAGGTCCGGTCCAGAGTTTCACGGCTTCCTGTTTCATTCAGGCGCTGAGTCTTCGGGGCTGGGACACTGGAGTGTATGATTTTGGGGTGTAGTAGGGTTCAGGATTTGGGAGAATGGGATGCGGTTATCAATGCCTGTTAGTTTTTGCAGACAGGTTTACAGTTTTGCTTCTTTTGCTGAGTTAGGGTGCTTGGTTCAAGGCAGGCTTACAGTTCAGGGCTTAGCCACCCCTCAACTGCGAACCCATCATTTTATCTTCCGCCATGGTGGTGATTGTAGCAGAAGTGTGACGAGACACCTTCGCGTGATGGCTTTCATGAGGTTTTCTCACTTTGGTCTCATGGCTTTGGGTTGAGGGCTCGTTTGGGTTCTGTTGGGGTTCAGGGTTTAGGATGGTTTAGGATTTATGTTGTATCGGTGTTTAGGGTGTAAGGCTCCAGCGAAACACTTTCGCCCCAGGCAGCGGCAAGGTTCCTTTCATGTCTAAGGGTCTCCATAATCGAAATCCTATTGAGCCGCGGGTTGCGGAGCCCCGTATTGTATGAAAGTCCCGTATTCCAAGCTCAACGAGCGATAGGTCAACGAGGAGCCTACATTTTCGACAAAGCACCCGTCAGGCCCTACTCTTTGAAGGTTGCTTGGGAGTGCCCTGACTTGATGGGTCGACCCATACAGCTGCTTGGCGATACATTGGTGGGCCTACGGGTCGGTGTTCGGGTTTGTGCTTCGTAACTTTCATCGTTGCCTCGATGTTTCGACTGAGCATGATGTTGACAGCACGAGGGTTTCGATTTTCGCACTTTGACGCCATCCCTGTATTACTTCGGCAGAAGTATTCACGACAGTACACCATACCCCGGGCCTTTAGCTAGTTCGAAATATTGAGCCCGCCCAGGTTGGCATAGTAAACGCCAAAGTCCAAATAAACCCGACGACTTGTCGGTGACTCTGACAGCAGCCCCCTTGCAGAGAGCAACAGCCTCCCCACCGGCCCAGGTTCTTCAAGCTGAGGCAGGGCCTGCGGGTGGTTCAGGCTTTCGTCTTTTAAAGTTTAGGATTATGCGCAGTGTTTCGTGCGCGGTTCAGGGTTGAGGATTTTAGGGTTTTCTGTTATGTTCCGTAGTGATGGTTCGGCTTTTCAGCAGGTCCTTTTCGGTCTTCATCGACTCAGACGGGTCAGAGACTTTCATCAGTTCCGATATCTGGAGCGCCTAAACAAGAAATCCCAGCCCTCGCAACAACCCGGAAATCCATGGTAGGGCTAGAAACGACAGTGCTCAGCAGCACCACTACAATTAGCAGTTTCACCATGATCGCCATCATTACGATTACCACCATCAGCAGCATCGCAAGCATCATCTCCATCATGCTAAATACAGATAGTGGTGCTGGTGGTGGTGCTGGTGGTGGTGGTGCTGGTGGTGGTGCTGGCGGTGGTGGTGTTGGCGGTGGTGGTGGTGGTGGTGGTTGTGGGGGCGATGGCAGTGGCGGTTAGGAGTACTGTAGTACTTAGTAGTAGCAGTAGTAGTAGTAGTAGTAGTAGTAGTAGTAGTAGGGAAGACTCGCCATAGTTTGCAACAGCAGCAATCCTCACAATCATAGTAACGTGGGTAGGAGTCACAGCGACAGATCCGGACCTTTCCGAAAACCGTTGTATTCGCCGCTGTGTTCGCATCGTCACTTCACTGGTCAATGAAGCCCTAAGGCTCTAGCTAAGTGACTCTTCGATAGGGCTGGTCAACAACTCCAACAGACAAGCAGGAAATATCTTGTAATACCGAGATTGGCTAGGACGGTCAAGGCCAATGACAAAAGGCCCGCTGACCTGCACCTCAAGCCCAAATCCCTTTCTGAAAGCTGCAGTATCAAGGCTCTTCCGTGCTGACACCGAAGATGACCTCAAGGCCGTCCTGTGCTGATGCTATATGGCTATACAGGTGGTTTTCGCAATTTTGGAGTTTAGGGCCTGTGCAGTTAGAGTGAGGTTGTCGGTCGTATGTCACAGCATCCTTACTGAACTCACATTGGCATGGGGTACTTTGAGCAAATACTCAGGGATTTTAGGCCGTCGGGGTTTGGGATGATCCCCGCGAGGTTTCAAGGCCAGCCCAAGGTGTCCAGTTTGCGGCGATGTTGGGGATGCGGGCTTTATTTTTTAAGGAACACGGTAAGGGTTCAGTGTTTATTAGTAGGGTTTTACATAGGATTTGTGGAAACGGGGCTTGGGAGTTTCGGATTTGGGGGCTGCTGTGGTGATGTGGCTTTTTTGGCATATGTCCTTGCCGAAATCGATACCTTAAAGGAAGCGCTACTTCAGAATCAGTCACGCAATTTCTAGCGCGAGCCTGACCACGCACATGATGGGCCCCCGACCCCGAATATAGGGGCTTGAATAGCTACTTAAATGCTCCCGAGGGTTCCTTGTATCTATGTCAATAGCGCCCCTTTTTCTAGACCCCCATCACAAACCCCACCGGGGTGCG
>CAJNDV010022803.1:16648-30463 GCA_905221635.1 Symbiodinium sp. CCMP2456
CCCCCCCCCCCCCCCCCGCCCCCATTTCTTACACTCGGATTCGAATCCCCTTGAGGCTCAAGCTGCGATCCCAAACATCCTGGGTACACATAACCCCGAGACTCCAATATTCCTTAGTTAAGGAATATTCCTTAAATCATATTAAGGATCCTACTATAATTTAAGGAATATTCCTTAATTAAGGAATAATGGAGTCTCTGGGTTCCCCATCGGGGAAAAAAAAACCCTAAATGGGGTTGTATGTCAGCACTAAATTGTAAAGCCCGGGGTCATTAGACAATCCCAAATGCCAAAACGCACTCTGAACCCTAAAATTCCCAAACCATAAACCCTACTGTAACCCACAAGCCCGCCTTGCTCTTTGAAACGTGCCAAGGGCGTCAGGGACCGCACCACGCCCCCTTGCCCGCGGGAGCTTAAGGGTTCCGCTAAGGGGTTGATACCGGTTTCATCAGCTACTACAGGGTTCAGGGTTTAGGGGTGGCAAAGTCCTATACCTTGAGCATTGCCTAGACCCAGGATTGTACCCCTTTTCCATGCCTTGTTGATTGTACGGTCCTACCCATAATTTCCGAGTAGCTTGTACAGCACAGGGTCTGGGTATACACTCCAACACCCTCGCCCCTACACGAACTCCGTTCAGTGTCGACATTGAAGCTGTGAGTTGCAACCCCCATCTCAAGACCAACCCCTGCAAGGCTACCGATTCCCTGGCCCACTCACATCCGCTTCTTACGACAGGCTGTGTCGAAGGTCGAAAGGTCTAGGATGGTCTTGGGCTACTGGGGCTTGGACTTAACTCGTCAGAGTTAACGGGTAAGGTGTGCGACTAGATTGCTGTGTTAGGCTATACATACACACAGGTTTACACACATGGTAATACACATACAGCCCACACGTCTAGTCTGAAAGATGTACATAGACATCATGCATTGTACAGAGTCATTAGCAACAACAGTTTTGGGGCTCTGGAGCATCGTTGCATGCTCCCATGTCTCTCTCAGCACAACAAAACTCGAAGGCAAGGCTGATGCTGAGAGTAGACAATAAAAACCACAGCTGCCCAAACAATACGTGTCTCCTCTGTGTCCGTTGACTTATACTGTTTCCGCTTTTGTAATGTTGCTCTCTACAGTCCTAAAAGCACTTTAAGGGTCGAACCTCGCAACCCTAGCACAACAGAGACAACGTGTCAGCGTGCCCAAAGAAGCCTGTGGACTCCTTCGACCGATCCCTCCGTGGTGAGTTCGTGCGCGGACCTGGAAACGTGCGGTCAGAGCTGTCGATATCGCAGCTGCACAGGGTTCAGGAGGTGGAAGTGAGGACTCAGGGCTTAGGGCCCAGGATGTCGATTGTCGCAACTCAAACACTCCAGACTCCAAGCGATGTTGCCTGGATTCGGCAGTCTGAAAGCTTATCTTCGGAGAAGACCAGTACTGTGGGAAACTGCCGGCACGAGCTAGAAAAGCAAGTCTTTGCCTCAGCTGGCCAGTGGTGTTTTTAGGGCGCCGTTTGTCATAGGGCTTTATGAAAGCTCTTTGCAGGGCTTCATCAGGGGCCTCTTGCAGGCAAAAAAAAACTTGCTGGGCTTCCCAGGTCTTCTGTCTGCAGTCTTGCCTGTGGTCTTGTTAGGGAACATTGCTTCAGGTCCGAGGAGTCAGAGCTTTGGGCTTGAGTCTTCTTGATTGCATACAGGTCCTAAACTCCAAACTTTCAACCTCAACAAAAACGCTCGGACGACCACCTCCAGGAAAGAGCGGAATGGCGGCCGGTCCTGAAAGCCGTCCGATTAAGGCTTATAGGGCTTAGGATGCGCGTTCTCGCAGTCTCCAACCTGCGACTGTGGTCATGATAGTTAGGAAGTTGAGGATAAGCGAGCAACAACGGGGCACACTTAGACCGTGATGGCGAAGAAGATGATGATACAAACTACTTGTATCAGATAACGTTGGCGCCGCGACACATCTAAGAGTTACAGCTAACTAGCAGTGAACCTACGACGCTTCCACTAGCCTGACAGTTGCTGTGACTCTTGCGCTTGAATGCTGCTGCACTGCTGCCGCCATGGTGGAGGGCTCGTCGTCGTCATTGTGTAGCGCATGTCGTTGGAATCGGGCGAACTAGGCTGCACTGCACTGGCTAAAATTTCTTGTTTTGTGGCCAAACCAAGATTTGGCCGAAAACCCTACCCCACTCGCTCCACTCACCCTTCCCTCTCCTCGCGGTAGCATCATGGACCCGTGAACGGCCACGCCTCGAATCAAGCGGTGGCGGTTGACAGGCATGGACTGATCCGTCTAGCTCCCTACGTGCTGACAGGTTGATTTCTACCCTAGACGCCCGTACAGTAGGGTTTGGAGTTTACACTCTCGCAACTCGGACTTCGCCAGACGAGGTCTCTGTGTCACAAGGGTTTAGGCCTGCAACGCACTGCAAAACGTGGCAAGAGGACAGGCCAGCTCAAGGATCAGAGCATAAGGACTTGTAAGGTTACTTCTGGGGGAATCCATCACACACCCTGTGTTGTGCGGAGAGCTTGTAGACATAGCTTCCGACAGTAGATGGTTGCAACAGCATACAAAGCCGTGGCTTCCAAAAGACTGTGGTCGGATAGCTCGAGAGCACACGAAATATAATACGATGTCTGCATTCAGTGTCCTCCGCCAATGCATTTGAGGCTAGCAGTGGGATGCTTTCGCTCCAGCCACGTAGCCATCATTGCTGAGTTTTGTTTATGCTTTCTGGTAGTGTTTAGAGCGCACCTGCACCTGGCACCGTGCCGGATGCCACGTACTGGCCTGCAACTGAAACAGACATGCGGAGTTTGATTGTCTCGCGATGCCATCCAATCTACTGATAGTATTTCCTGCGTTGTATCGGCACGTAGTCAGCAAATAACAGCGACAAACCGGCATCATCGAGTCATCGCTCCAGGTGGAGATACCGCACGACGATCAAGTTCCATGCGACATGCAGAGAAAAAGCGCGAGCGTGTGTCTGCGTGTGTACATTGCAATGTCAGAAGAGAACGAGTTGCATGTCGTGTCAGTTTGCAGATTGGGCTATCTCTTCTCAGGATTTGGTACATGAGGAGATAACCGGGAGGCCGGGCCGTTAAAGCCTCTAACGTCGGCAGTTTTTGAGCTATCTGGGGACTGCACTTGTCCAATCTTCCTGATTCACGTGGAGAGGTCTGACGTCAGTTCTGTCGGATGGCCGAGCATGGAGCTCGCATCTTCCTGAATGGCGATTGATTTTGCTGCTGCCTTTGGCTGGGTGAGGCTGCGAACCCATGAACTTATGGTTGGTCCAAGCCGGAAAACAAACACACAAAAGCCAGTCTGACACAGAAGATGCAAGACTTCCAGCCGAACCGAAGTCAAATCCTCCAGTTCCCAAGTCTCCGGACAGCTTAAGACGGATTGTTCTTCCGTCAGGAAACAAGAAATAACAAGCTACGCAGTAATTAATATTGGTTGTCCTGATAAAAGCTGATTTTGTCCTACCGTTCAAGGTGTAGGGCCTTGGACACTCTAATTACTCATCTTTTTGCCGACCATTGAGCTAAGTTGTCCTTTAGGCCCTTTGAAAATTATTTACTATTATGGTTCTCTACAAAATAATAAGGGAAATTAAAAAAGATCCCACAAGACAACCCAGTGAGGTAGGGATACACAGAGTATGACCCTGTCTTGCCCGGCATCGCCTGCGCCGCCACCAGGCGCCGCCAGCACAGAACCGGCAAGTGCTGGCAGATGCGATTGGGAGCAACATCCGAGCTGAGTTGTAGAACAACAGCGAGTAGAACTGTGTAGTCACTCCGTGTATGCATTCATCTGTGCACGTCTCTCTATGTTCAGTTCGACGTGGGCGAGCATGTGTGCCTGCGTGTATTACGTGCGTAAATATGTATGTGTGCATGTACTTTCTGGAAGCATCTTCCAGTATCTTGCAGTATTCTCGCTGTCTGAACTTATGTATGTATGTATGTATGTATGTATGTATGTATGTATGTCTGTATGTATATATACATATATACATATATATATATATATATATTGTGTGTGAGTGTAGTGTACTGGGGGTAAGAAAACGAGCAAATAGATGAACGCATGTGTGTATATGTATATACCTATTAATATACACCTGTTGATATATTAGTATGTAACTACATTCAAAAACATTTGGCAACAGCGCAATGAACATACATGTGTACACACACATATATATATATATAAACATATACACCTACATACAGATAGATGATATGCCATGTACAAATGTCTACAGTAAACATGCGAAAAATCGTAGTACGGTTCTCTAGCGCAGGATCTGGTATCAATTCTGCTGGTGTGGATTTTAGTCATGGCCAATACTCGGGCCCCGGACGGCAAGCTGACACAGGAACCCACAATTCAGGGATCATGCAGCCTATGATCTTCGTAGGGGGCCCCAGGCGTAAGCAAGAAGACTTCCCAGAGATGACCAGCTTGAATCTAACTGTACAGCGGACGTTCAATTGCATCGCCATGTCTGTGTACGCTGTACAGTAACGGTGGAGCCTGTGATTGGAAACACGCGCTAGCGCAACCGCCTGACAAACAGTTTCCTGCAAAAACCTCGGGCATGCACAGAACACACGCGCTATATACCGTTGCTCTTCGGCAACTGACACACTAAACCCAAACCCTGCCGAAAGACAACACCCGCTAAACCCCATTGACCCATTCGCGGCCTTCTCGATGGGGAGGAAGCTGAAGAGTGCCTCCTGCGCGCACAGCGGCAAAACACTCAATCCAAGCTTACCCATGGCCGGGTGCAAGTTGAGCATCCGAAGGAGCTCTGCGGAGACAGCAAAGGACCCTACGTCATCGTGGTAGGATTCTCGTTCATGATCACCAACAATAACAACCGAAATGCAAACTTCCCAACATTCGTGAGGAGCCCTGCGTAAACTCACCAAGACCCTAAGATAAACAATGTACCGAATGTCTCCTTGGACCACCGCCACTGGATCCACTGTCCCCGATCTGTAGGTCTGGCAGGGCCGCATGCTGCGAAGGACTGGTCTCTCCCTATCCTAAACCCTAAACCCTAAACCCTAAACCCTAAACCGCTTCAGCAGATCAGGTTTTCCTCCGACTCCGGAACTGCAATGAGCCTTGAAAGGAATCCTCCCCTAAACCCTTTTGCAACAGGCTTTCCACTAAACCCTAAACCCTAAACCCTGTGAGTCATGATAACCCTGAACGGAACCCTAGCTCTCTTTTCAAGAAGACGAACCAACCCTGGATCCCGAGCCGGACAGCACCCAGCAACACTCAGACCTTCCAGCTGAAGAGCTCTACTAGGGTTTAGGGTTGAGGGTTTCTGGTTTAGGGGTTTAGGGTTTAGGGTTTAGGGTTAGGGTTTAGGGTTTAGCACTAGGCCCGGAATGTTGGAACCCTCTGGCAGCCCGAAGTCGCCCCAAGACGGAAGGGCTTCGGGTTTGGGGTTACCATGGACAAGCTGCGGCTGCGGGCAGTGACCCCTGTTCCCAGAGACTCCAGTATCTTTTAATTAAGGAATATACCTAAAACCATATTAAGGATCCTACTATAATTTATTGGAGTCTCTGGGTTTCTGCAGCTCCAAACCAACCAATTCTCTGCGATCCTCGTTGCAGACTGCCTGACATCCTGCATTGCACAACGCAGTACCTACAACTCGCGTTGTTGGATTATGCCATAAGCTGCCCGACAAGACCAGGCCCGCAGCATTTGTACACAGCCCGTCACAGGCCCTCTTCCAAAAGAGACTACAATCCTGTATCCTGTACAATATCGAAATTACAGTTCTACTCTGCTTCAACCTTTTGGTTGCATGTGCCGGTCGAAAGTCGAATCCTGCAATGATGAGCGCCCTTGCTCAGCCCAGCAAAGCACGCAATGTACTTGTTCAGGTGTTGTTTTCTGAATGTCTGCGAGGAACGAACCTAGAACTTAAAAGCTCCCACAAACCTCTCAGCCAGGGTCTTCATAAACCGATGCACCGAACCCAAATCTTCAAACGTGTACTGTAAGCCCCAACTTTACTTGGGACTATGTGCACCTTTCGTTTTCTGCTCTTGCATACTTCGAAAGCTTGCTGCATTTCGCCCTGAACGCTAAGTATTGCACGGCACGCCGTGCAAATGCGACAGACCGAATCCGAAACATGCCTAAAACCCCCGAAACCACAAGCCCTTTCCTTCAGGGTTTCACCCGGCTGCCAGGTTTGACGGGGCAGCTGTGCCTTGGCTAGGCACGGCCAAACTCACAACTGTGCCAGGGTCGCCACGACCACCACCGCCCTCAGCATCTTCGCCGTCACCAGCATCACGAAGTGATCATCATGATTAGAACTGGTAGTAGTCGGCATCAGAATTATCAAACATCGGCTTCAACTGTCATCGACCATCGCCAGCTCAACCATCAACGTCATCATGGTCATCAACATCAGTGTTATGGCCAGCATCCTCGGAATCACCGTCAACAGTGTCATTGTCATCCTCATCAGCAACAGCCCAGTAATGTTCACGCATATGTTGAACCGCAGCAGAAGCAGCAATGACAATCATAGAGGTTTCGACGGATGATCTCAAGTGTCGCATAAAACTCCAGTCAGAACCCTGATGACCTGTAGGGCCTATTTTGCTTTCCGGGGCGTGGGTTTGAGAAATTTGGTGTTGCTACTGGCATACTCTACAGGCACAGCGGTGTCTCTGATCTTAGAGTCTGAAAGAATCTGCTCGGAGATTTCAACGACGTAGACTTGGGACGGTTGTCCGGAGTAGTATGTAGAAACTGAATCTACAGCCCCAGCAAGATGACCTTCAACCTTTTGCGATTTCGGAAACCTGCATAGACAAGGAAACACTCCTGACATGTGCCCACTTCTTCCAAGCCACGCCGTCTGGCACCTGCTGAGCAAGCTTTGCAACTTCTGGTTTTGGGTTTGTAGCGATTGCTTCATGACACTAGCGCGCTTTTTCGAGGCTTTGGACCCATTTACATACACTACGCCACACGTCTGAAGCTCAACAACTGAGAGTAGCTAGAGTTTGACCTCAGCATGCTCTGGTGCGACCTGACGGATGTGTGCTGTTCGACACTCATGCTGTCTGTTCGAATCGAAGCAGCTGAACTCTAAACCTGGCCGTGAGGCTTCATGAGGCCTGGACAGATCGGACCTGTTCGAAAAAGTGCCACTGAGACAGCTTAGCCATGACCGGGGCAAGCAAGAGAGAGAGAGAGAGAGGAGAACAAAGCATTAACCTTGCAAGCAAATATGTTATAGAATCCCAGAACTTGCGCTGTCTGGCCCTCAGCCTTGCGCCCCAACATCCTGAAGGCTCAATCCTACACCTTCGACTGTAACCGGATAGCTCCACAAGTCAAGCCGAAGACCCGAAACTCAAAGTCCCGAGGTCCTGGGACTCCGACGAAACCCTCCTGTGCCAGGAGTTCAGCATTCTTCTCGCGGAGCTCTGAGTTCTTTTCCCTCAGGGCCTTCAGAACGTGGCTTTTCATGTCATGGTTCGCTCTGTGGAAGTAACTGTTGCTATGGCTGCCAGTCTGACTCTGTAGCAGTGTTAGCTGTTGCTACTGGCCAGGGCGTGAGCACGGTTACGAGTATCCACCTCTTGTAGATACGGGCTTTGGCCAGGTCCCCCTGAAGGGCGTCCAGCCACTCCCCAAAATCACGGAACTCTACTCTGAAAGCGGACCGCAGGATCACATGCACTCAATCACACGGGCGTACATGTTCTGTACTCGCTTGCTTACTTTCTGACGGGCTACCCGACTCATTACCGCACCCGAATGAGCTTTGTAGTTGCTCGCCTAGGCTTGCCTATTTGCTTGCTGACTGACAGACTGGACTCATTAAACTCAAAACACATGCGTGTATCTGTGTATGTGTGTATACCTACTAACCTAACCTAACCTAACCTAACCTTACATTACATTGCATTACATTACACTACATTGCACTATGTTACATTACATTACATAGCACAACATACATATATACATTACATACATACATACATACATACATACATACATACATACATACATACATACATACATACGTACATACATGAATACATACATACATACATACATACATACATGCATACATTCATACCTACATACTTACATACTGCATACCTGCATACCTGCATACCTGCATACCTACATACCTACATACATTACATTACAGTACATTACATTACAGTACATTACATTACACTACACTACATTACATTAACATACATGAACATACATACATGAACATACATACATGAACATACACACACACACACATACATACATACATACATACATACATACATGCATGCATGCATACATACATACATACATACATACATACATACATACATATCAATTGCGATTACCTGTATATGTATATATCTATAGACACACCCACGCATCTTTGAAGCCTGATGGTCTCAGTCTCATATGTCTTTGCAGCCCTTGGCAATAGGATATTGTGGGCATGCACAAATGACGTGGGACTCATCTGCTTTGTTATTACAAGTAACTTGCTTTCGGCAGACACAAGTGGAGGCACGTGCGCACAAACAAACACACAAACAAACAGACCGGACCCGATGCCTGGATGGCGGCGATAAGCTGTGTGTTCCTGAGCCAAGCCAAGTGGAATTTTCTCCAAAGCAGGAGGGTGTGCTCAGGGTCTTTGCAAATGATGACAGAATATTTCAAAGGGCTCGACTTGAGCATGCTCGACAAATGTCTCGGCACTGAAGCAATTGATCGCGCTGCCATGCTGAGCCCATTGGCTTGGTGATGTCTTCGTCGCCGCCATGGAGCTGCAGGAGCTGGGCGATCTGTTGCTCCATGTCGGCCTCCGCTGACCTTGCGGCGGCTTGTCGCTTTGGGGCTCATGGTGTTCACTGCATGGGGAGACACTGCCCAGTGTAGGCCTAAGAGACACGTGTGGGCCTTGTGGCATATGACACCAGCTCTCAGGGTTGGGATTGTCAGCACAGGGCTCAGGATCCTTCCTGCACGTCTCCTCGAGCCTTCAGGATGAAACATGGGAGAGGCAAATGTCGTTGGAAGTGGCTTCGCAGGATATCGTGACTTCAGGTTTACAACCAGCACGGAACCCGAGTCTTTGCTGAGAATTCGCTTGGGCAGGCTGAACATTAGCATAGAATCATAGAAGCGACTGATTCTTCGAATCTGCCCCGCCCATCCCCTAGCACGTCTTGGCATGGGCCTCGCTTCGGCAGACGGTGCAGAAACCTCGGCAAGCAACCACATTTGCCGTTCTTCCGCCTGCTGCATGAGACAACTACACCGGCCCCAGCTGCCATGTAATATTAAACTGTCTCTGCCTGCAGGCAGCGCTCCAACAGTAGAAACAAATGGGGGTTTCCGAAAATAGGGGACCCTAAAATAGTACCCTAAATAGTAGGACCCTTATTATAAGGACCCCTAAAAAAGGTACCCCTTATTTTCGGAAACTTCCAAATGAAGCCACGTAAAGGTAGTATGCCATACTGCCGGGATGAGATGGCTGACACCCATCTTATTCGATTCTAGAAATGCAGTCGGCCAAACTATGTGCTGCAAAACGCCGAAGATTGGCCCCAAGCCCAAAAGCATAACCATAGTCACCTTATCCGAAACCAACCCAACTTGGCCCCTGGGCCGTGCTGTCGGAGGCCACAGTGCCCTGGCAAGAGGACAAGGTGCTTGAGGTTTGGCGTCTGACAGGCTTCGCCGAGTTGAGCAAGCCTGTAGCCTGTACTGGACCATCCCGAACTGCTTTGCTCCCCATCCAAGCCGGCCTCAATATCACCAGCCAGGGGCTGGGTCACGGTGTCGTGGACGTTCTTGACTAGAAGTCCTCAGGCTTCAGAACCCTGATGACAGGAACCCTCATCAGACTTCATCTCGCATGAACGATAATAGACTGTTAAAGATGAGGCCTTCGCAGCTGCAGGCTCCCAAACCCGAAACTGCTAAGCAAGGGTATTATAAGTATGAGGGCTACTAATATGGGTTACTAGAAACGGATACTTTGACCTATTATTTGTCCAGTATCATGCGGAACTAGAGGATAAGCTTTAGGATTATATGAGATTTCGTACTGTAGCTCATCTACTACTTGGATACTCGGTTAAAAGCAAGAACCCAGGAGATTCCCCAAAACACACGCCCCCTGGGTTGCCGGCCGACTCGGTTTCGAAGGTCCTTTCACATCAACTACGACATGGGAGAGAGCCCGGAACACGCAAGGCACGTCGATGGGAAGAGCATCGGGGGAGATAGGATCCTAAATTTCTGGAATTCAGAGGGTGACATAATGGAACTGTAGGATTTCCTTCTGGCTACCACGGCGTGAGCTCAGGCATAGCAATTCTTAGCTCGTGGATGCACTACTAGTAAAACCAATAGGAATATTGTAAAGCAACAATTGCAGGAGTACTATCACCAGTGTGACTATGAAGATGATTGCAGCTATGGTTTTGGCAGATCCTGTAGCTAAGGGTTTGCCGAAGCTCCAAGCACGAATGCCCAGCTCCAGTGCGCCTCTTGGTGCACTAGCCTTTAGGCTTAGGCGCTTAGGCTTATAGGGTTTAGGGGTTTAGCGGTGCCACAATCCGAAATCGCAAGCCCACGGAGCCAGAGTTCGCGGTTGGAAGAGCTTTGGCAACCAATACCCGAATAGCCTTGTTCTTTGATTTCCGTGTCGTGCCTTTCAAAGAGGGTACTCTTGCATACTCAAGGGGCAGACCCGAGAAGTGGAAACAAGGGTTTTTGTCAGGGTTTGTTGGGTTTTTGTCAGGGTTTGTTTGTTTTTTTTGTCAGGTTTTGTTGGGTTTTGTCAGCTTTTGTGGGGTTTTTGTCAGGTTTGTTGGGTTTTTGTCAGGTTTTGTGAGTTTTTGTCAGGTTTTGGTGCAGTTCTTTGCGTGTCCCCACAATGAAGCATACGTTCAACAGCGAACTCTGTACACTGCATGAACGCTGGCCTCTGGAATGAGACTTCGGCCTGTCAGCTGCTTGCAAGGCAAGGGGGAAGGCTCAGCCAGCAGCCATTCCCGATGCGAGCAGCCCTGATGCTTCTCTGGCGAACGGAATCGTCGGCAGAACACAAACGTTACATGGTTACAGCCAGCGCTTCGCAGCAGCTTGAACCACAGTTTATGAGGCACCTCAGCTCCGGCCCGGCTGATAAAACATAAAGCCGCAAACCATGAACCGTGGCTAGTACTCGTGTTTTTGTGATGACCAGTATGGTCATGGTGACGACGACGAAGATGAACATGATACAATCCTAGCCGCAATGGCAGTGGCATGAGAATAGTGATGGTGATGACGATGATGATGATGATGATGATGATGATGGTGCTGATGGTGATGGTGGTGCTGCTGCTGATAATGACGGTGATTTATGCGCTGGAGTGTTTTGTTACTAGGCTGGCTAGGCCGGTGATACTACTGCACGGTGCAAGTATGTTGTGATTGACAGCTTCCCCAAGGAACCAGGGGCAGTACCAGTACCGACTGAGCAAGGATAGCTACAGCAACTGCAGAGTTGAAACACTCCGCCCAGCACAGGCTGCCGACTTTGGCCGTGTGTATTGGTTCGTCGAGCTAGGTCTTAACCGCAGCAATTTCCTTTAGAAGCGACCGTTGTTGTCGCAGCAGCGTCATCAGGCGGTACTCATATCGGTCACAAGAACAAAAGCTGTCAGGACCATCATAAGAAAAGCAAGGTTTCGGGCCTACCAACCGTGGCAGGCGCTCTGCCGCCGTCGGTTCGCGGGCGAGCCTTTGGAAGCTATTTTCGTGGTTCGGGCTGCTGATTGTCTTCGCAGGAAGAGGGTTAGCTTTAGGTGCCTACCGAAGCCTGGGATTCGGAAGGAAACAAGAGCACCCACGATACTAGAAGCCATAGGGGCTATAGGTAAGAATGAAAATGGGATCAGTCAGCCATACTTCTACCAGACAGATCTAGACTCTAGTCTGAACATATCTAAACTCAGATTTACCATAGAAGCTCAGTGGGTGCTTAGCTTAGCAAGTTTGTCGCAAGCAGCTAAGCTCTAGGCTGGGCGAGCTTGTGTATGCTTGCGAAAGGTCGAGACCATATCAGGACGCAACGAACAGTCTTCAGACAAGCCCTACCCACAAAAGCCCTTCAGAGGTGGAATACCCTAAAGCTCTGAAGCCGTTGATACGACCCGATGACCCACTCTGGAAGCTTTGGCACCGGGCTTGCGCTTCAAGACCTCGACCTGGGCTGCCGTAAGATCTTTCAGGGCTCTGTAAGTGAACCCCAAAACCCTACACTTTTTAGGGTATGTATGTGTTTTTCGGTGCTTACGCTCTCACAGCGACTTGAAAGAAATGAAGTCTCAGGGTCTCTCGCAAGGAACTAGGGTACACTTGACTCGCGGCTGATGTGGAGCTTACACTGTCGGTTGAGGTTGAGGGCTGATTGGAGTGTCGCACACTCCGTAAATGTGAGTTTGGACGGAAGTTTAGGAAATGGGGCGAAGAAGCCGCTGTTGGTGTTACTGGTGCATTCGTAACTCAATTCTAGTCGTAAGGTGCAGTCTCTTGCTGATCTCTGTAGTATGCCGTGTCTGCAGATCACGATAGAGAGATGGACACAAAGATCAAGACAGAGGCTGACAGTAGAACTCTGGGAGCTCGCATGCAAAAAGTTGCGGAGAGAGAGGAGGCGAAGCGTCGCTGACCTTCCCACGGCCATGTTCCCAACACTCGCGGCTGTTGCAAAGAACAACCCAAAGCCCTGAACAATGAACTGAACAACACAACATCCCCACTAGGGGCCAGGGCATCTGACCGCAGACCTGGAGCAAGAGCCAAGCTGCGAGGCTTCCGCTCAATTCGCTTCAGGTTTCCATGGCTTCAGACAGTATCCCAGTGGAGGGTTGCAGCGACCTCCACTAGCCAGTGAAATCTTCAGCTTCAGAGAGGTTGATTTGGGACCCTGTTTCGTGCCTTGGTTCAACAAAGCCCCTACTTTCTCTTACTAGTTCAGCGATCTTCCTTCCGTCGGCCCGAAAGAGGTCGGCCTTCTGCGATGCCGTTGTCACGCCCAAGTCGAGTGATCTCGGCCTGCACCAGGACATCATCGTGGACCCTTTGGCTTGGAAGATAGGCACTAAAGCTAATCCCAATCAACCTTGCTCTTTTAGGGATGTTGGTTGAGATCGTGTAGCCGCGCCCATGCCAATATTCGGATGGCACCCTTGCTGCAACAAGGAGGCTTTTAATTTTGTGAAGCCACTCTTGCAAACTCACATGCCCTAAACATTCCGCCCGGAAGCAGCCGCAAACTAGGAAAAACGCAAGTTGCCTCCGCAGCATTCAGGCGTGCTGTGGTGGTGTCCCAATCCCACTTGCGCAGCTCTGCCTCCAAGGCCTCGCAGCTTCTAGAATTACTGTCAGTCTCTCTGTGGCTCCATCTTCTGCAGGCATTGTCAGAAGCCACTCTATGCCCTACTCCAATCGACCATAACGGTAGAAATAACAATAGATTATCGTCGTTTTGGTCGTCGTCGTAGTGGACGTCAAGATCGTGGTGGTGGTGGTAGCAGTCGCAGTGGCAGTGGCAGTGGCGGTGGCGATGGCGGTGGCAGTAGAGGTAGCAGCAGCAGCAGCAGCAGCAGCAGCAGCAGGAGCAGGAGCAGGGGGCAGGAGCAGGAGCAGCAGCAGCAGCAGCAGCAGCAGCAGCAGCAGGAGTAGTAGTATTAGTAGTAGTAGT